>CAUYPO010025938.1:0-26928 GCA_963574435.1 Cheirogaleus major
CCCATTCTACTAAGTGAAGCATCTCAAGAATGGAAAAACAAGCACCACATGTACTCACCAGCAAATTGGTATTAACGGATCAACACCTAAGTGGACATATAGGAATAACATTTGTCGGGTGTTGGGCGGGTGGGAGGGGGGAGGAAGGGGTGGGTATATACAAACATAATAAGTGAGATGTGCAACATTTGGGGTATGGTCATGCATGGGCAATATACATAACAGTAATATTTGTACCCCCATAATATGCTGAAATAAAAAAAATAAAAAAAAATATAGAACATTTCCATCACACCAGAAAGTTCCTTTATACTCCTTTGCAGTCCATCTCCTACAAGGCTAAAGTAACTACTAAAGCTATTTATGTGTCACAGATTAATTTTAGCTGACCTAAAACATGATATATGGAAACATAGTAAATATTCACTGGATCTGGTTTCTTTTGTTCAGCACACTGCTTTTGAGATTGACCCATGTTGCTGAGAGTATCAGAAGTTTATTTAGATTGCTGAGTAGTATTTCATTGTATGGATACGCCACAGTATATTTATTCACCAGTAGATGGATATTTAAGTTGTTTCCAATTTTTAGCTATAATGACTAAATCTGCTATGAACATTTGTATGCAAGTCTTTGTGTGGACATATGTTTCCATTTCTATTGGGTAAATACCTCCAAGTGGAATTGCATAGGTTAGGTGTATGTTTAACTTTATAAGAGACTGACAAAAGAGGCTATACCATTTTAATACCTCTAGTAATGTATGAGAATTCCAGTTGCTCTACATCCTTGTCTGTACTTGTTATTATCAATAATAATAATTTTAGCCATTCTAATAGCTATGAAATGGTATCTCATGATTTTAATTTGCTTTTCCCTAGTGACTAATGATTTTAGGCACTTTTTCATGCACTTATTGGCCAATTGGTCATTCATATATATTTGATGACATGTCTGTTCAAGTTGTTTGTCTATTTTTTATAATAAATACTGAGTTGTTAGGCTGCTTAGTATTGAAATGTAAGAGCTCTTTATAATGCTGAATAAAAATATTGAGCGTATTTTCTCCCAAAGTGTGTCTTGTTTTCTCACTTTCTTAATTGTGTTTCTTGAGAATCAGATTTTTAAAAAATTTTTGATAGAGTGTTGTGATTGTTAATCTTATGTGTCAACTTGATTTGTCTACAGGGTGCCTAGACATTTGACCACACATTATTTTAGGCATGTCTCTGAGGGTGTCTCTGGATGAGGTTGCCATTTAAATAGGTAGACTGAGTAAAGCAGATCCCCTTCCCTGATATGGGTGGACTCATTCAGTCAATCGAAGGCCTGAATAGAATAAAAAGACTGAAGAAGAGGAACCTCTTCTGCCTGATTACCTGAGCTGAGACATCAGTTTTTTCCTGCCTTCAGACTCAAACTAAAACGAGTTCTTCCTGGATATCAAGTCTGCCAGCCTTCAAACTGGAACTATACCACTGATTCTTCTGTGTCTCCAGCATGCTGATTGCAAATCTTGGGAGTTGTCAACCTTCATAACAGAGTGAGCTAAATGTGTGTGTGTATGTGTGTATATATATACATATATATATACATATATATATATATATCTCCTCATCCTGGAGAATGCTAATTTAATAAGTATAATTTATCATTTTAAAAAATTCATAGCTAGTACTTATTATGTATCTAAAAAAATATATTTATCTACCACAAGATCCTGAATACTTTATCCTATAGTTTCTTCTAGAATTTCTACATTGACTTTTTACATTTAGGTTCATGATCCACTTTAAGTTAATTTTGTGTATGAAGTGAGGTATGACTTGAGGTTCTCTCTCTCTCTCTCTCAAGTAATTCTGCCTCAAATTCTTTTCTTCAACTAATAGACTTTATTTTTTAGAGAAGTTTTAGGTTCACAGTGAAATTGAGTGGAAAGTACAAAGAGATCTCACTTACCCCCACCTCCCCCTCACACACAGCCTCCTCACCATCAATATCATTTGTTACAATCAGTGAACCTACATTGAGACCATCATTATCAACCAAAATCCATAGTTTACATTAAGGTTCATTCTTTGTATTGCACAGTGTATGAGTTTTGACAAATGTATAATGACATGTATTCACTATTAGAGTATCATACAGTATAGTTTCATTGCCCTCAAAATACTCTGTGTTCCACTATTTATCCCTTTCTCCCCTGAAACCCCTGGCAACCATTAATATTTTTACTGTCTTTATAGTTTTGTCTTTACCAGAATGTCACATAGTTAGAATCATACAGTATGTAGCTTTTTCAGATTGGCTTCTTTTACTTAGTAATATGCATTTAAGATTCCTCCATGTCTTTTCATGGCTTGGTAGCTCATTTCTTTTTAGTGCTAAATAATATTTCATTGTCTGGAAGCACCACAGTTTATTTATCCATTCACCTATTGAAGGATATCTTGGTTGCTTCCAAGTTTTGGTAATTATGAATAAAGCTGCTATAAACATTCATGGGAAGGTTGTTCTGTGGACAGAAGTTTTCAACTCCTTTGGATAAATACCAAGGGGCACAATTGCTGGATCATATGATAAGACTATGTTTAGCTTTGTAAGAAACTGCCAAACTGCCTTCCAAAGTGGCTCTACCATTTTGCTTTCCCACCATCAATGAATGAGATTTCCTGTTACCCCATATCCTCACCAGCATTTGGTGTCATCAGTGTTTTGCATTTTGACAATTCTAATATGTGTGCATTGGTATCTCATTGTTTTAGTTTGCAATTCTGTAGTGACATTCAATGTTGAGCATCTTTTCATATGCTTAATGTGCCATCTGTAAATCTTCTTCAATGAGGTGTCTATTCAGGTCTTTTGCCCATTTTTAATTGGGTTGTTCATTTTCTTAGTTGAGTTTTATGAATTCTTTGTGTATTTTGAGTAACAGTCCTTTATCAGATATATCTTTTGCAGATATTTTCTCTCAGTCTGAGGCTTATCTTCTCACTCTCTTTCCAGTGTCTTTCATAGAGCAGACCTTTTAAAATTCTAATGAAGTCCAACTTATTTTTTCTGTCATTGATTGTGTCTTTGATATTTTATCTAAAAGTCACCACCAAAACCAAGATCATCTAGATTTTCTCCTATGTTATCTTCTAGGAATTTTATAGTTCTGTGTTTTACCTATAGATCTATGATCCATTTTGAATTAATTTTTCTTAAGGGTATAAGGTCTGTATCTGGGTTTTTTTAAATTGTCTGTGGAGGTACAGTTGTTTCAGTATCACTTAGTCTTTTCAGACTATCCTTTCTTCCATTGAATTGCCTTTGCTCCCTTGTCAAAGATTAGTTCGCTATATTTGTGTGAGTCTATGTCTAGGGTCTCTAATCTATTCCACTGATCCATTTATCTATTCTTTTACTAATAAAACATTGTCCTTACTTCTGTAACTTTATGATTATTAATAATAGTAAGTCTTGAAGTTTGTTAGTGTCAGTCCTTCAACTTCATTGTTCTTTTTCAATGTTATGTTAGCTATTCTGGGTCTTTTGCCTTTCCATATGAACTTTAGAATCAGTTCACCAATACTCACAAAATAACTTGCTTGGATTTTGACTAGAATTGCCTTGAATCTATAGGTCAAGTTGGGAAGAATTGACATTTTACCAATATTAAGTCTTCTTCATGAGCATGAAATAACTTTCCAATAATTTAGATTTTTGATTTCTTTCATCAGAGTTTTCTAGTTTGTCTCATGAAGGCCTTGTACGTATTTTGTTAGATTTATACCTAAGTGTTTCATTTTTCTGGTACTAATTAAATGGTGTAATGTTTTTAATTTAAAATCCCAGTTGCTCATTGGTGGTATATAGGAAAGCAATTGACTTTTCTATATTAACCTTGTATCCTGCAATCTTACTATATTCACTTATAAGTTCCAGGAGGTAGGTTTGTTTATTTTTGTTTGTTTGTTTGTTTGTTTGTTTTTGTCAATTCTTTGAGATTTTCTACATAGATAATCATGTCGTCTGCAAACACAGGCAGTTTCATTTGTTCCTTCTTAATCTATACACCATTTCTTTTCTTGCTGCATTAGTTAGGACTTTCAATATGATGTTGAACAGGAGTGATGAGATGGAATATTTTTGCTTTAATTTTGATATTAACAAGAAAGCATCTAGTTTGTCACCAATAAGCATGATATAGGCTGTAAGTTTTTTGTAGATGTTTATCAAATTGAAGAAGTTCCCTTCTCTTTCTAGTTTTCTGAAAGTTTTTTCATGAACTGGAGTTGGATTTTGTCAAATGCTTTTTCTGTATCTATTGATATGATTATGGGATTTTTCTTCTTTATGCTATTGATGTGATGGATACTTTTGAATGTTGAACCAGCCTTGGATAACTGGAGTAAATCCTAGTTAGTCATGGTATATAATTCTTTTTATACATTGTTGTATTCTATTTGCTAATATTTGTTGAGGATTTTTGCAACTATGCCCTTGAAAGATATTGGTCTGTCTTTTCACTTCTTGTAATATTTTGTTTGCTTCAGGTACTGGGGTAACCCTGGCCTCAGAGAATGTGTTAGAAGTGTATCCCTTCTGCTTTTATCTTCTTTGCCTACTCCAAATTAATGAAGACTTTCGCCTATATTTTCTTCTAGAATTTTTACATTTAGCTTTTATATTTTAAATTTAGGTCTATGAACCACTTTAAGTTAATTTTGTGTATAAAGTGAGGTTTGAGTTGAGGTTCTTCTTCTTTTTTTTTTTAATCATTGAACATTCAGTTGTCTCAGCACCATTTGTTGTATAGCTCCATTTCTGGATTCTAGTCTGTTCTGTTAATCTGTGTATGTTTAGACCAACAGCATGCTTTTTTTATTACTGTGACATTATATAGTAAGTCTTGAAACAGATAGTGCCACTCAACTATTTTCCTCTTATTCAAAATTAATTTGGATATTCTAGGTTCTTTGCATTGCCACATAAATTTTAGAATCACTTTGCCATTTTCTTCCAAGTCTCCTTGAATTTTTTTGAGATTGCATTGAATCTCTGGTTCAATTAGGGTGAATCAACATCTTAGCAAAATTGAGTCTTCTGATCCATTAGCAGCAGGATATATTCACACACACACACACATCCCTTATATTTAGGTCTTCTTTAATTTGTCTCAGCTATGTTTTCTAGCTTTCAGTGACCAGATATTGCACATAATTTTATTAAATTTATCCATGAATATTTCAGGTTTTGATGCTATTATAAATGGTACTGTTTTATGTAATTATAATTTCCAACTTTTTGTTCCTAGCATATGATTGATTTTCACATATCGACCTTGTATCCTGCATCTATGTAAAATTCACTTATTAATGTCAATAGTCTTTTTGTAAATTCTTTAGGATTTCCTATGTACATATTCATGTTACCTGCGAATAAGACAGTTTCACATTTTCCTTCTTAATATTTATTTCTATTTATTTATTTATTTATTGCCTCACTGCCCTGCCTACAACCTATAGTAAAATCCTTACCTTATTCCGGAACTTAGTGGGAAACATCCAACATATCACCATTTAGTAAGATATTAACTGTCTTTTTTTTGTAGAAGGCCTTTATCAAATTGAGGAAGACTTCTCTTTTTCTTAATTTGTGTATACATACATACATATATGTATAATTCATGAAATATATATTATTTCATTGAATTCATGAAAATTCAATAGGCATTGAATTTTGTCAAATGATTTTTCTTCACTGAAATGATCATAAGTTTTTTATCCCTTGCTCTTTAATGTGCTGAGTTAGATTAATTTTTTTTAATATTAAAGCAATTTCTGGGGTAAACCCCATTGGTAATGATATGTTATCCATTTTATATATTGCTGCATTGGATTTGCTAATATTGTCTTGAGGATTTTTGTGCCTATGTTCATGAGGGATATTAGTCTGTAATTTCCATGTAACATATTAATCTGATTTTGATGCCACAGCTATGATGGCCTCTGTTTTCTGTCAGCATTTATATAAGATTGATATGATTTCTTATAAAATTCACCATCTGGGCCTGGGCTACTCTTTGTGGGGAGGTTTTTCATTATGAATTCAATGCCTTTAAGCGATGTTTAATAGATATAGGACTATTTGGATTTTTCTATTTATCCTTAAGTTAGTTTTAGTAAGTTGTATATTTTATAGAGTTTACTCATTTCCTCCATGTTATCTAATTTATTGGCCTAAACTTGTTCATAATATTCTTTTATTACTATTTTAATGTCTATAGATTCTTTAGTGACATCCCTGTTCATTCCTCATAGCTCTAATTTGTGTTTTCCCTTTTCTTTTTCTAATTGGTCCTGCTATGGGTTTATCAATGTTATTAATCACTTCAAGTAAGAAATGTTTGCTTTATTAATTTTATATTACTTATATGATTTTTACATTATTGATTTCTGCTCCAATCTTTATTATTTCCTTAATTTTACTTGCTCTGAGTTTAGTTGACTCTTCTTGAGTTTTGCTCTGGCAAGCAGCTGATTCATTGCCAGCTATTCTTGACCCTGTCAAGGCTTGGTTTTAGACTTTTTTAGGGTAAGGCTAGAGTAGCCATTACTCTAAAATGTGATCCTGACTCCTAAGTTATGTCTTTTCTTATATCTCAGCTAAATGCCCAGGATATACATGAGGTCTCTCTACTCAGGCTACGCCAATGCTTGAACATTACCCAGCACTGTGCTACCTCTAGTGTTTTCATTCAACTCTCAACCCTATGTAGCTAAGCTTTATGGAGTCACACTCTGTACATGTGAAAATAAGACTTTGGCCCAAGGCCCATATGGAACCTCCACCTCCATAGATTTATGGGAACTCCTTCTGTGAACCTCTCTCCTCTTCAGTACTCTGCCCTGCAATTTTCAACTGCCTCAGTAGCCCCAAAGTTCAACTTCTGTCTCATCAGCTCAGGAATATTGTTAGGCTCCATTTTGGATCCACTTCCCTGAGCTGTGGTTAGGAAATTATCACCAGGTACATAACCAGAGTGATCATGGTGTTTACCTTGTATGCTTCTATTTTCTCCAAAATCACATTCTTACACTCCTTATTGTCTGATACCTGAAAACAGTAGCTTTATATTTTTGCCCACTTCTCTACTTATTTACAGTAGGAAAACAAGTCTAGTACTAATTGCTCTATAATGACTAAAAGCAGAAGTCCTCAATGACTTGTTTTTTAATTCCCAATATTTCTACCTCATACTTAAAAAAAAATCTTCCTGATATTCTTTCACAATTCCTGTTCTTATTTAGTGGATTCTACTCATTTATCAATTTTAACACTATAACCATTCTTATTTTAAATTCTCATTGGGAATATTCTACTATCTCTACTTGCTCAAGTATGAATTTCCCTTCGATTGGTTTCTGGACAGTTTTGGCATTAGATATTCCCACGTATTTTATAATTTTTGTTTGCAAGGTCATTTTTAGTAACAGCTGTTTCTAGAAGTCTTTCATGTGTCTCAGTGATAGTCTTTTATTTTATGTTTTCATCTACCAAAGAAATATGAGATTCATAGATTCAAACCGGATTTTAGGTTGACTTTTTTGTTCAGTGTTTCTCCATCCTATAGGTAATGCGAATTATGATCTCATACCCATGAAGGCACAGGCAACACTCATGGATGGTACAATTTTTCAGCATCAAGCACTAAGTAGGGAACCTAGTTTTAGTTCTCTACCAGGCACTGCACACCTTCTACCTCCATGTAAGTGTTGACAATTCCAGCCCTTTAGGCCTATATTCATTCCTTGTTCCCTCACAGCCTCACTAATGGCTCCATGATCTCTTTTTCTGTATCATATTTAGAGAAAGTGCTTTCTTATTTTCAATTAGCTATGTATTTTTTATATTTATTGTTGCATATCTATGTGCTTAGAGTAGGAATGGCAGACCATCTTAATGGAGGTCTCAGTTCTAATTCTTTCCCTGAGCTGCCTACACACATCCTTGTTTGGATCCTACCTCTGCCCTCCACAAATGCAACATCTGTCCTCCAAGCCTTATCATAACTAATTTAAATAACTTCTAACAAGTATTGAGCACTCTTATTGGATGCCAAGCATTGAGCTTGACACAGTATTATAAATTCATTTAATCATGGCAACTACCCATTGTGGTGGGTTCCAATACTATATATATTTTATACACATAAGGAATGTAAACATAAAAGAGATTTAGTGACCCTAAGTCATACAAGTGGTAAATGGTAGAATAATATTTAAAGTCAGTATGTTTAATGCACAGTGTATACTTATAACTACTATGCTATACTGCCTCACTTAATGAATGCTCAAGATCAAAATTTAGGGTGACCAACTATCCTGGGTTTGCCCAGAACTGCCCCAGTTTTATTACTGAAAGTACTACATCCTGTGAAATCCCTCAGTCCTCAGTAAGTCTGGACAATCAGTCACCCTAGTTCATCTGGCAATAATTTTCTAGTCACAACCCATATGGTTATTGCCTTTCAAGGAATTACTGGTGACAAATTCAGAATTCACTTGCTCCATGGTGATACCAACTACCTTTCAGTAAAATCAGCCACTGTGTCTCATCTAAAAGGTGGCATAATCACAAGACCCTTGCAGGATTGTTTATTGTGCTTCATTGATATGTTTGGGCAAAAAAAATTGCAACTATAAGGGAAGACACATGCCCAAGCTTCTCCATCACTCTGTTATTATGGAATATCACCACAAATAAGTCTGGTTGCTATATTCCCTTGAGAGCCTACCTAATTAGGACCCACTGACTAGACTTGACTTTGTCAAATGGCTCCTGCAATTGAGAAGTCATAAAAAAGGAACTTGCATGTCTCTGGTATATTTGATAAGTGTAGACAATCAATACACATAGATGGCTGAATCCAATTGGGCTTTAAGAGGTCAGAGTTATTTTCTTTGGTTGTCTAGACACTCATGATGTCAGCAGGGTAATTGCAAATCTTCTCTTAGTGTTGAGTAGGTCCAAGCCAAATGGCCTTTCTCATAACTTTGTCAGACCCTCAGTCCCCAAAATCCTAAGGAGAGTATTTGGATTTAGGGAATAGGAGGAAGAGTGACTCTTCAAAAGTTCAAAAAATTACTCACCAAAATTGGCAAAAGCTATCTATCTGAAAGAGGGTTTTGTGTCAATTAGATGAGCCATATTTCTCTCCAGCTGCACAACAAATTGCCCCTAGTAGGCTGACTGCATGTCTTTGCTTTCCAATGTATCTAACTTACTACTAAAAAGGCACTAGGGAAAATTAGAGCCCAGCATTTGTTAAGCTCCCTCAAAATGAGAAGTCTTATATAAAGATATTGTATTAAATGAGTATGGTCTTTTAAGTAACACTAGCTATTTCTGAAAAGTCTGAAAGCTACTTGCAATTTGCCTGTAGTTCCTCCTGACTCTAAAAGCTTGCATTATAACCATGATTGTAAAGTTTTTCTTGATACCCAACTTTTAAGTATTTTGTTTGGCTCTCTTGGTTTCTTTTAATTCACTTTGGTTGCTCTGAGTTTGAGTGGTCTTGAAAATGCAGCATAATTGAACTTACTGTGATCTCTGTCTTTGGTTGCATTTGGCTGCCTAGAAAATCATGTATTTTTCAAAACTAAGGTCTAAAAGTATTTTTCTACTCTACTATCATGAAACCAGAATGTGGTGATATTTTCAAAGGCAATGAAAATAATTAAGCATTTCAAATTGACAGAGTATCCAAAGAAGCAAAAGTGGGCTTTTTAAAATTTATTTTTAAAATCGAGTCCACTTATTAGAGGGAATTTTTATTAAATTAGTGTTTAATACTAAGTTGTTAGCTGTTGCCCAAGTCATCACAAAGGGAAAATCTTGTCCATTTCCTCCTTATAGTACAGACCCTCCAAATATGCTCTTGCTTTCTTCTCAACTTGATCCTTGGAAACATCACAACTATCTTTCTTTGACAATTCTTATCCCATGTCTTCTCTGGGTCCTAAACAAACATTGTTGTTATTTACATTGTATAGCCAAAACATTGCAAAGAAAAGAATGAAGAAAAACTGAACTCCAGATGCTCTCTGTGTTAAGACTGTAAGTACTAGGGGCTGATGAGTATGAATGGGGGAGCAGGAATTGGGAGCTTTAACATGGGAGGCAGAGCTGGGAGCTAGTGTGAAAGATGAACTGGGTGTCAGGAGCCAGGTGTGCAAACACATACCACAGGTGAGTGTATAGCAGCGTATAGCGGAGACAAAAATCCCTCTGTCTTAGAGCTTGCATTCTAGTGCCATTCAGGTGTCATTCCCTTCCAAATTTATCGTCTAAATGCTTTGGCCTTCTTTTCCATCTCTATTCCCACTGCCACAACCCCAGTTTCATCTCAAATTCCCTCCTGTCCAAACTATAGCAATTGTCTCCCAACTAGTTTCCCTTTCTCTAGTACCCCTGAAACCCACCCTCCTAAATGCCAACAAATTAATCTTTCTAAAGCTCTTCTCTAAGCATATTACTCTTTCGCTCTAAAACTTTCAATAGTTTCCCATTATTTTGAATTAATCCTAAAACTCATTAGTTTGGCATTTGCGACCATTCACAAAATGGCCCCAACCTACCCTTTCAGCCTTGTCCCACCCCACTGACCTACCCCTACATTTCAGCCTCTCTATGTTTTCTCAACTCAATTCTTTCGCCTACCTTAGTCCCTTTGACTTGAATTCTGTTCTCCCCACAAACAATCCCACATGTCCAAATCATACTTATCCTTCAAGGTACACGTGGCATTAAAGTGGATAATCACAGATAATCTCTATAAGTGATCCCCTTCTCAGCCATATTCCCCCCTCGTCCATAGAGCTGTCTTTTTAGCCATACTTGCTTTTGCTCAGATTTCTCCCTAGGATCAGATACAGTCCAGGGGCTGGGCCCTTTACAGCATGTGGACAGACCTACTCCTTGATGACCTGACTTTCAAATATCACCTACCTGTGGTACCCTGCACTATCCTAGTGAACATATTTGTCCCAGGTTCTGGCTCTCTCTCCTTTTTCTGTCACATGTGAATGTTTGTTTCCACCTTAAATTCATATGTTGAAATCTTAACCCCCAAGGCAATGGTATTGGGAGATGGGGCCTTTGGGGGGTGATTAGGTCATCAGGGTGGAGCCCTTATGAATGGGATGAGTGCCCTTATAAAAGATGTTGTCACCTCTTCTGCTGTGTGAAGACACAGCAAGAAGGTGACATCTATGAGAAAGTAGGCCCTCCCAAAACACCACTGGCACCTTGCTCTTGGACTTCCAAGCCCCCAGAACTGTGAGAAATAAGTTTCTGTTGTTTATAAGTTACTCAGTTCAAGATAGTTTGTTACAGCTGTCCAAATGGACTAAAACATGTGGTCACTAAGAAACTTCATATCTGTGGCCAAGACTCAAAATGAGAAATGATGGCCTTCATTTCATCTACCAACTCCACCACTTTTCCTCCACTGTTAGTTGCTAAAATTGTCAAGTGTGAGGAATTACACTCAGGTAATTCTCTATATTAAAAGGTAGTATTAGTGTATGTGTAGAGCTCATTGACCTCACCTCAGTTCTAAAACCTAAGACCTTTGGGTAGTCTGATTCCCCTCTCACTCTGCCCATTGTCCCAGGCTGTCCAGAATCCAGGAAGCTATCCAGAATCCACAGCACCCTGTAGTTACTGGTGTTAACATTTAGAAGCACAGCATCATAAAAGTGATGTATGATTGCTGCCCTTTGGATGAACTAGTTCTCACCCAATTACCCCCACCAATATTTTCAACCAAACACTTAGTTTGGTGACCCCTTAAAGCCACAACAGTTTTGACTAGTAAATATAAAATACTCATAATATAAAAACCTATGAGAAGACTCACAGTATTATCATGATGATAATAATAATAAGTAACATTCATTAACTATTTATTATGTCAGGCACTGTGCTGATTACTTTGCCAGTATTATTTCAATTCTTCCAACAACACCATGAGGTAGACAATGCACTATTTTTGTCCCTTTCTTACAGATGAGATAACAGAAGTACACAGAGATATAGTAACTTAGAAGGGATCACACAACTAATAAGTAGCAGGAACCATGACATCTGTTGATTGTGTTCCTACAGTCATCTCTGCCTGGGATATCAACTCCAAAGGCCTTTTTTTCTGGCTTTCAGGACTCTTGCCTATCTACAAACTTCTTATTATAATTTTTTATTGCAGCTGAACAAAAACTCTCCCCTTTAGCTAAGCTAATTGTAATCACTCTGGAGAACAATATTTCTTCAATTTGGGAGGTCTTTCTTTTATTCCCCACTATTCTGTGGCCTTCATCCTTTTCAAAGCACACTTCCAAACATACCTTTCTAGGAAAGCTCAACTCCATCTCCATTATTTAGCCCAAAAAATCTATAAAGAAACATAGAAGCATCAAAACATCACTAACCAGTACACAGTACTGCCCTGCTAGAGGCCAAGGAGGATTCTTTGAATTCATTCATGCCACAAATATTTACTAGGAGCCCACACTATGTGTGAGACTTAATTTTAGGCTTTGAGGATACCACAGTGAGCAAGTCTGGCCTTTAGGCGGGGTTTACATCCTGATTGGGGAGACAATGAATAAAATATATAGGTCAATGTTATAGCATGTTAGATGGCAGTGAGCACAAAGAAGAAGGGAGTAGGGAGTGTGTTGTGAGAGTGGGCTTCAATTTGCAATAGACTGGGTAAGACAAACTTCACTGAGAAGATGATATGTGACATAATTTAGGTAAAGAGCAGAATTGCCCCACCTGACATCCACTTCCAGACGCTTGCTAACTTGACACTAGCAAACTATGTGGGGGATGGGGGGTGGGGAACAGGTGTTGATTAAAAGCTTTTGAAAAAGTTTGACTCTCTTAATGTGAATAAACTCTCACACTCAGAGAAAGTGTTTATTTAAGGTGTCTTCATCACAGCTTCCACCATCATTTATTCTTTTTTTTTTTTTTTTTCTTTTCAAAATTATTTGGGCTGTCCATAGCACAGCCCCACTTTGAGAGGAAATAGATCAACATGGACCTTGGAATCAAACCACTTAGTTTTCCCGTCTCAGCTCTGCCACTTACTTACTTCTGTGACTTTGAGGCAAATCACTTAACTCAGCTTCTTCAGCAAAATGGGAATATAATAATAGTCATCTCAGAGGGCTGTTACGGTGATTAAATGAGACAATGTATGTGAAATATTTTATACAGTGCTCACAAAAGCTAGGTTATTGTGGTAGTTGTTGCTGTTGGATTTTTATCAGTATGATACAGATTAATTGATGGCCACAATACCCTAAAACAGGTATTTTTCAGCCTCTACCAAAAATGTTAATGTAGATGTGGTTCCATATTGAAAGTAGATGTTAAAATAGTTATTTGGTGTGTTCATCTGTATGTGGCAGTGGCAAAAAATTGTAGAGAAACAAACCAACAGGATAGCTGGAGGAAAATCAATAACAGCACAACTGCAACTGGGGAATGGTTAACTTCAACAGCTATTTACTAATATGAACAGATTCTCTTTAGGGGCAAGAGCAAGCCTTCAGCAAAGCTGGGAGTAAGAGCTATTTTGACATATGACTTGATGCCAGAAATATTCTGAATCAATAAAGATGCATTGCCTATTTAACTTGAATGTATATTTTTCTATTTTGCTGACAATTATTTGTGGGTAGAAAATACATCAAAAATATGTGTTTGAGCTAGGAAACATGCATCTTAACTTAATTTCAAACATATAAACAAACGTGTTTTGAAGCTCAATGAAAACAAATTTGTTTTGGAGTCAACACTTAATATTCTACATTCCAGCCTAAAGTCTAGTTTTTTAACCAAACAATAAACCCATTAAGATAGAAGTACAGAATGGAAATACTGACACATTCTTCACTCCACACTGAGCAAGAACATGATCCAAAATTAATGCTATTTGAGTCCTGAGTTTCCATAAACCTTTTACATATTTGCAACACTGCTAAAACGTTTTTCAAGAGGATTTCTAAAAAGTGGGTGGAGGAGAGAAAGAAAGAGTTAGGCATTGGATTCTAGTCTCAGTTAATTTGGCTACTCTTCACCAATTCATATATATATATATATATATATATACCCACCACACACACACACACAAGCACACAGAAAGGTCAGTTTCATCCTAATTACTGCATTCTACTAGCAAACAAGAAAATCAAAAGCTACCAAAAACTTCATCCTTTAGCATTTCCTTCATGAGGCATTCCCTTCCTACCATTTAGATCTTTTCTTCTGAGATACTTGTGGTAATTTGTCTTCCATAGATTCTTCCAGCAGGATCTTGATTTCCCTTTGCATGCTTAGACCCAGACATCCACAAGAGAATAGTTGGAGAATGCCAAGAAAGGGGAACCCTCATACACTATTGGTGGAAATATAAATTAGTACAGCCACTATGGAGGTGGCTCACACCTGTAAATCCTAGCACTTTGGATGGCCGAGGCAGGAGGATTGCTTGAGGCCAGGAGTTTCAGACCAACCTGAGCATGACCAAGACCCTTATCTCTACTAAACATAGAAAAATTAGCTGGATGTGGTGCCTGTAGTCCCAGCTACTGGGGAGGCTGGGGCAGGAGGATCGCTCAGCCCAGGAGTTTGAGGTTGCTGTGAGCTATGATGATGCCACTGCACTCTAGCCCAGGAGACAGTGCAAGACCCTGTCTAAAAAAAAAAAAATCTACAAATGGCACTACCATATGATCCAGCAATTCCACTACTGGGTATATATCCAAAAGAAATGAAATCAATATATCAAAAAGATATCTGTGCTTCCATGTTTATGGCAGCACTATTGACAATAGCCAAAATATGGAATCAACCTAAGTGTCCATCAGCAAATGAATGGTTAAAGAAAATGTGGTACATATATACAATGGAATATTACTTAGCCATAAAAGAATGAAATCTTGTCATTTGCAGCAACATGGATGGAACCAAGAGTCATTATGTTAAGTGAAATAAGCCAAACACATAAAGACAAATATCCCACATGCTGTCATTCATATGTGGGAGCAAAAAAAAAGTGTAGCTCATGAAGATAGAGAATAGATTGTTGGTTACCACAGGCCAGGAAGGGTAGGGTGGAGAAAAAGATGAAAAGAAGTTGATTAATGGGTATAAATACATGGTTTGATAGAAGAAGTACGATCTAGTGTTAGATCAGTAGCATGACTGTAGTTTACAATAATGTACTGCATATTTCAAAATAGCTAGGAGGGAAGAATTTGAATGGTTCTAGCATAAAGAGAAGACAAATATTTAGGATGATGGATATTCCAAGTGCACTGATTTGATCTTTACAAATTATATGAATGTATGAAATTATCACATGTACCTTGAAACTATGTACATCTATTATGCATCATTTAAAAAGATGACATGATCTTATGTGTAGAAAACACCAAAGATTCCACAAATAAACTGTGAGAACTAATAAACTAATTCAGCAAAGTTTTAGAATACAAAATCAACATATAAAAATCATTTGTGTTTACATATACTAATAATGATCAATCTGAAAAGAAAATTAAGAAAGCAATCTCACTTATAATAGCATCAAAAAGAATAAAATACTTAGGAATAAACTTAACCAAGGATTTGAAATACTTATACATTGAAAACTACAAAATGTTGATAAAAGACAATAAAAAAGACAGCAATAAATGGAAAGACATCCTATTTTCATGACTGGAAGATTCAATATTGGTAAGATATCAATACTTCCCAAATCAATCTATAGATTCAATGCCATCTCTATCAATAGCCTATGTTTTTTTGCAGAAATAGAATATTCCATCCTAAAATCCATATGGAATCTCAAGAAACCCTAAATAGCCAAAACGATCTTTGGAAAGAACTAAGTTGGAGGTTTCATACTTCCTGATTTCAAAACTTACTACAAAGCCACCATAATCAAAACAGTGTTGTATTGGCACAAGAACAGACATATAGACAAATGGAATAAAGCAGAGAGCCCAAAAATAAACCCTAGTATATATGATCAAATGATTTTCTCAAAGAGTGGCAAGATCATTCAATGGAGAAAGGACAGTCTTTTCAATAGTCTTGGAATCTCTGGATATCTACATACAAAATAATGAAATTAGACCCTTATCTTATACCCTATACAAAAATTAACTCAAAGTAGATGAAATACCTAAACATAAAAACTAAAAATATAAAACTCTTAGAAGAAAATATAGAGGTAAAACTACATGACATTGGGTTTGGAAAGGATTTCTTAAACATGACACAAAAAACAAACAAACAAAAAAAAAAAACATAGGCAACAAAAGAAAAACTAAATAAATTGGACTTCATCAAAATTAAAAACTTTTATGCCTCAACAAATACTATCAACACAGTGAAAACAACCCACAGAATGGGAGAAAATATTTGCAAATCATATATCTGGTAAGGGGTCAATATCCAGAATACATACATAAATAATACCTAAAACTCACCATTCTCCTAAGGAAAGTATTTGAAGAAAGGAAAAACAAACACCACATGTACTTAATACTAAATTGGAACTAATTCATCAACACTTATGTGCACATATGGAAGTAAAACTCACTGGAAATCAAGTAGGTGGGAGGCCGAGGAGGGGATGGGTATATTCGCACCTAACGGGTACAGTGCACCTTATGTGGATGAAGGGCACACTTACAACTTCGACTCAAACTGTATAAAAGCAAATTATTTAACATGTAACCAAAACATGTATACCCCTGTAATACTCTGAAATTTTAAAAAAGACTACCTAAAACTCAACAACAATGACAAAATCAATGTAAAACTAGGCAAAGGACTTAAATAGACATTTCTGAAAGAAAGTTATACAGATGGCCAATGAGCCATGATAAGATATTCAACATCATTAATTATTAGGAAAATGGAAATCAAAACCAAAATGAGGTACCACTTCACATCCATTAGGATGACTATTATAAAAACAAACGAACAAAAAACTCAGAAAATCACAAGTGCTGGCAAGGATGAGGAAAAATAAAAACCTTTGTCATTGCTAGTGGGAAAGTAAAATGGTACAGCCATTGTAGAAACCAGTATGGTCATTCCTCAAAAATTTAAACATAAAATTACCATATGACCCAGCAATTCCACATCTGGATATATATCCAAAATAATTGAAAGCATGGACTCAATACGATATGTGTACACCAATGTTTATAGTAGCATTATTCACAAGAGCCAAAAAGTAAAAAAAAAAAAAAAAACCCAACTATTTATCAAAGGATAAATAACATGTGGTATATACATACAATGGAATATTATTCAGCTTTCAAAAGGAATGAAATTCTGGCCCATGAATGAGCCTTAAAGACATATACAAAGTGAAATAAACCAGACACAAAAAGACAAATATTGTATGATCTCACTTACATGAGACACCTATTCAAATTTATAGAGACAAAAAAATTGGTGGTTGTCAGGAGTTGGGGGAGGGTGAAGTGAGAAGTTAGTGTTTAATGGGTACAGAATTTCATTTGGGAAGATGAAAAATGGAAGATGGATGGTAATGATGGTTGCACAACAATGTGAATGTACTTAATGCCACTTTTTAAAAGTGGTTAAAATGGCAAATTTTATTTTATGTATATTTCATTGCAATATAAACATCCAGAAAAGAGTGACTAGCTGAGCTAGAGTATATCAGTTAAGAGTGTAATAAGAATTAAAATTTATAAAACAGCATAAGAGATGTAGTTAGAGACTAGGGGAGGAGTTTGGATTTTTATTGTGGGTAAATAGACATCAAATAAAAGTTCTTAAACAGAGGAATGATCTGATGGAATCAGTATTTCAGGAAAATTTTTCTGAATGAGTTGGAACATGAAGATAGTGTAACAGGGGCCTAGTGAGGAGTACTATAGAGACAGTAGTTAAAATCATGAGAGTGAATGAACCCCTGAGTCAGTAACAGCAGAGGGCAAAAAATAAGAATCAAGCTCTCCTCTGCTTCTGAAGGAAGCCAAGCATGTTCCTACCTCAGGGCCTTTGCACTTGCTGCTATCTCAGCCTAAATCTCTCTTCCCCACCCCCAACTATCTACATGGTTCACACCATCATTTTACTCAGGTGTCTGCTTAAATGTCACCTTATAAAGACTTCCCTGAGCACTCCAACTAAAATATCATTCACCCTGCCCCTATAACTCTCCGTCCCCTTACCTTGTATTATTTTTCTTCACTGCTCTATGAGCAGTCCATGTTATACATTTGCTTGTTTAGTTTAAGTTCCTTCCCACTACAATGTAAGCTCCAAAAAGGAGAAAATTTTTCCAGTTTGTTCACCTCTGTATAACCAGCATCTTTTACAGTGCATCGGCTATAGGAGGAGCTCAGTGAATATACTAAAAATGAAAATGCAGGCTTGAGGTTCTGAGTGGTAAGTGAATGATAAGAAAAAGAAAACCCTATAAGAGAGACAGAGTATTCAAAGAAAGGCAGAAAACCTCTGCATCGTGCCAGTTGCAAGGCAGGAGTTAAAATGTTTGCTTCAAGCCTCCTATAGCTGAGATATACATGAGGAAAAGGGTGATCAATCATCCTGGTTTGTTGGGAACAGTCTTGGCTTCAGGAATGAAATTAATGTGTCCAAAAAAAAAAAAACCTTAGTTTTGGGCAAACCTGAACAGTTGGTCACTAGTGGGGATGAGTTTTAAAAAGAAGCAGCCTAGTCTCAAACCATAAAAGACCAGTCACAAGGGGTCAGGGTAGTTGTGGGGGTGGCATGAGAATCTGATAAAGGAAGCAATCAGCTGCCAAGGTGACAGATTGGACAGGCTGCTGATTATGGCACTGACTGAAAAGCAAGGTTAAGGATGTGTTTTAATAACAGCTTTTTTGAGATATAATTTACATGCCATAAATACATCTTCTTAAAGTATAAAATTTATTAGTTATTAATATATTCACAGAGTTGTACAACCATCATGACTAATTTCAGAATACTTTCATCACCCCAAAAGAAACTCCACGAAGCCATCTGAAACTGGCCTTTTCTTTGCGGGTATTTATTATTATTATTATTACTAATCAAATCTCTTAACATGGTATAGGTCTATTAATATGTCTATTTCTTCTTAACTTTCAGTAGCTTGTATATCTTTGTAGAAATTTGTCCATTTCGCTTAAGTTATCTAATTTATTGGCATACAATTATTCATAGTATTTCTTTATAATCCTTTTTATTTCTACAAGATTGTTAATAATGTCATATTTTTTATTTCTGATTCTAGTCATTTGAGTCTTCTTTTTTTTCTTTGTCAATCTACCTAAACATTTGTTAATTTTGTTAATCTTTTAAAAAAGCCAACTTTTGGTTTTATTGATTCTCCCTGTTGTTTTTCTGTTCTCTATATCATTAATTCTCACTCTAATGATTATTATTTCCTTCCTTTTGTTTGCTTTAGGTTTAGTTTACCCTTCTTTTTCCAGTGTCTCAAGGTGTAAGGTTAGGTTGCCGATTTCCTTTTTAAAATAGAGCAATAAATTTCTCTATAAGGGCTGTTTTGCTACATCCCATAAGTTTGGGTATGTCGCATTTCATTTTCACTCATCTCAAACCAGTTTCTAATTTCTTAAGAATGTGTTGTTTAATTTCCACACATTTGTGAACTTTCTAAATTTTCTTCTGTTATTGATTTCTAAAATAATTCCATTGAGGCTGGAGAACATACTTTGTATGATTTTAATTCTTTCTAACTTATTGAGGCTTGTTTTATGGCCTAGCAATGATATATCTTGTAGAATTTCTTATGCACACAAGAAAAATGTGAATTTTGCTATTGTTTAGTATAGTGTTCTGTATATATTTGTTAGGTCTAGTTGGTTCATAGTGTTGTTCAAGCCTTCTATTCTTGCTGACCTTTTGTCTAGTTCTATTCATTACTGAAAGTGGGGTATTGATATCTTTAACTACTATCGTTGAACTGCGTACTCTCTTTAATTCTGTCAGTTTTTGCTTCATGTACAAGCAATCCTCATTATTCACAAATTCCATAACTGCAAATTCACATACTGGCTATAATTTATTTGCAATCCCAAAATCAAATCCCCATGGTCATTTGTAGACATGTGCACAGCAGCAAAAAAAATTGAGTTGCCCAAAGTACACATTCCCAGCTGACATAAAATGAGGTGATGCTCTGTCTTCTTGTGTAAGCTCTCATACAGAGATGTCCAGAGGATCGAAGTGATAGGGGACAGTGCAATGTAGTCCAAGAAGCTCTGGCTCAGGAGCCAGTTGGGTGTGATTTGTATCCCAACCCTGGCACCTATTAGGAGAACACCTTAGGCAAGTCATTTAACACCTCTGAAGCTTGTTTTATCTATCAGGATGACTTGTTTTTAGTATTTAAAAAATATAATATATATATCATATATACACATATTTATATTTATATATAAAATGTGTGTGTGCGTATATATGTGTGTGTATATATACACACATATTTCCCCTAGGAACAATGATTCAGTATTCATGGTGACTTTATAGGACATAATTATGATAAATAACAAGACTATCTTTATGCTCTATTGTTGAGTGTATATATGTTTATTATTGCTATATTGTCCTAATGAATGACCATTCTATCAGTATAAAATGTCCTTCCTAGGATCTTGTAACAATTTTTGCCTTGAAATGTATTTTGTCTATTTTGTTATTATCACCACTCCAGTTTTTTCCCCCTTTGGATACTGTTTGCATAGTATATTTTTCCATCGAAGGTTGCCTTGGAGATTATAATTATCATCTTCATTTATATCAATCTAGTCCATATTAAAAAAACTTAATTTCAATAATATACAAAATCCTTGCCCGTGTATAGCTCCATCTCCCTTTTATATTATTATTATCACAAATCATATCTTTAGGCATTGAGTGCCCATCAACATAGATTTATAATTACTGCTTCATGCTATTGTCTTTAAATCTGCAAGAAAACAACTCTCTCAGTTTTTATTTATCTGGGAATATTTTAATTTCACACTTGTTTTTGTTCTTTTTTTTTATTTCAGCATATTATGGGGGTACAAATATTATGGTTACGTACATTGCCCATGCCCCCCCTCTAGAGGCAGAGCCTCAGGCATGACCATCCCCCAAACGTTGCACATCTCACTCATTATGTTTGTATATACCCATCCCCTTCTCCCCCCTCCCACCCGCCTGACACCCGATGGTGTATTCCTATATGTATTCCTATATGTCCACTTAGGTGTTGATCCGTTAATACCAATTTGCTGGTGAGTACACGTGGTGCTTGTTTTTCCATTCTTGAGATACTTCACTTAGTAGAATGGGTTCCAGCTGTATCCAGGAATGCTTTGTATCCTACCTTTTTAAAACCTAATACAAGCTTTCCCTTATGTCATCACAGTTTCCAAAAATATGCTTTAATGCCTATATAATATGCTAACACATGTTATACCATAATTTATTTTATCCATTCCCTACTGCTCTGTGGTTGGGTCTCTCTAATGTTTCAGTACTAGGAAATACTAGAACAAACTATTTTGAGAAGACACAGCACAATGGCCATAGGTTGGGCTCTGGTTTCAGACTGTTTAGATCTGAGTTCTATGTCAGCCACCACTTCCTATGTGAACTTGAGCAAGTGACTCAAACTCTCTATGCCTCAGTTTCCTTTTATAAAATGGAGATGATAATACATACCTCATAGCTGTGTGTGGTCCCCAACCCCTGGGCCACAGACTGGGCAACAGAGCTCCACAACGTCCCCCTTCCATGGAAAAATTATCTTTCATGAAAGTTAGGAACTGGGGGCCCCCCTGCACAGCAGGAGGTGAGCGGTGGGTGAGCAAGCGAAGCTTCATCTGTATTCACTGCTGCTCCCCATTGCTCGCATCACCACCTGAGCTTTGCCTACCCCCACCCTGCCCCATCTGTGGGAAAACTATCTTCCCTGAAACCAAAAAGGTTGGGGACTTCTGCCTCATAGGATTACAGTAAACTTTTTTCACTGGGGTAAAATATACATAAAACTTGCCATTTTAAGTGTAAATTCAGTGGCATTAATTACAATTGTAGTAAATTTTAAATGAGTTAACATGTATATTGCTTAGTAATAGCCCAATCTAGCACATAGTAGGTGATAAACACTTGATATTATTACTATTATTATGTATCTTTGTATTTCACATTTCCTTAGGATAAGTTTTCAAAAGTGGATTCACAGGACAGATTACAGTAAGGCAGGACTGTTGCGGTCCTCTTACTTTATCCCCTGCTCTTGCTTACTAACAGAATCCTCAGATTTTGGCAGGGTCCCTGAATACCTGGAATAAGGACTTCATTTCCCAGTCTCATCATGTGACTATGTGAGTAAGATCCGGCTAATGGGAGTGAGAATCCTGCAAGTTGACTTATAAGAAGAAGAAAACCCTTCCTTCAATCCTTCCTGCTGGCTGCAAACGTGAATGTGACAGCTGGAGCACAAGAAGCACAGCTGAACCGAGAGTGGGAGCCACGAATGAAGAATGGCACAGCAACATGACCGAAGAAAGGCGGTTCCTGATGACTCTAGAGCCTCCATACCAACCCAAGACCACTAAAGAGCAAATTAAACTTATGTCTTCCTTGGGTAACTGTAACTTTGGTATTTCAACATTTATGACCAAACACAATCTTATATGACATAAAAGGGCATAACATTTTTAAAAGATACACCAGTTTATATTCCTACCATCAGTGCTGAGTGCCAAACTGATCAACTTTTAAAAAGGTTTGCTTTTTGAAAGGTCCTGTGTAATACAGAATTTGGCGGGCCTTTGTCTCCAGTTCCTAAGAAGTGGCCTCTAAATCTTTGGAATTTCCCTAGTCATAGGGATATCTCTGTTATTCACGGTGGAGATGACTCCAGACAGGGGCTTGCCATGTGATTAGAAGGTTGAGGCTGTGAGTCACATGCTATCAGCCAGACCTCCAGGGAGCAAAAGGGGGCTGGAAATTGATTTCATCATCATGCCCAATCATACCTACATAATCAACCATACCTAAGTAATAGAATCCCAATAAAGACACTGAACACAAATGCTCAGGTGAGCTTCCCTGGCTGGCAATACTATGTATGTTGTCACAAGAGGATGTGCCTTGGAGGGTGACTCATCCTGATTCCATGACACAGGGACAACAGAAACTTTGCATTTGGGACCCTCCTAGACCTCACTCTATATATTTTTTGGGTTAACAAAAACTTAATTCAGAAACTCATTTAATTTGATTTGTATCCATTTGCTATAATAAAAGTGTTATCATTCCTGAGTTCTGTGAGACATTCTAGCAAATGGTAGAACCTGAGACGGTAGTGGGAACCCCTGAATTTGTAGCCAGTTAGTCAGATGTATATGAGGATGACCTGGGGAATCCCTGAACTGGGACTGGTCTCTGAAGTGAAGGCAGTCCTGTGGAGGACAATGCCCTTAACCTGTGAAGTTTGCCCAACTTTGGGTAGTTGGTGTCAGAAGTCATTGCCAAAAGATTTTTTAAAAACACAACTTTATCTTAATTTGCATTTAGCATTTTTCATGTTTGTCTTTTGTATTTTTTCTATGTTACTTGCATATTCATGTGCTATATAGTTTTCTACTTCCCTTAAGAATTTTTTCCATTGCTTTTATGATTAAAAACATACTCACATCCTGAAATTGACCAGCTATTAGTCTCTATTTTATTTTTACTTTTACAGTTTTATGTTTTCAATTTAAAATAAAGATTCACCTAGAAATTGCATCGGGTATGGCTGTAGTTGAAGACTTATTTTCTGCCAAACAGAAAACCAACAGTTAAGTGTGAGGAAGACTGCTGGTTTAAGACAGATACTATTTATTATTAGTTTTAGAAATTAGTCTACTATTCCTACTTCACTAAGGGCACTTTTAAAAATTAGGAACAGTTACATCTATAACTACAAAATAAATGTTTAAGATTTAAATAAAAATGAGAAATTTAAATGAGTATGATTTTTTAAAAATACAAATAATATAAGCTATATCATAAATGTAAAAAAAAATTCTCTAAAATGAGGAGAATCTCTTTTTAAAATTTCTACTTCTTTTATTTATGCTCATGTTTGCTCCTTCGATTTTTCATAAACTACAAGCACAAAGTCCAACATACCTCTTGAATGGCTGTCATGACAACATGTTGAACAGATTCCTCCATCATCATAATGGCTTGGATGTACTCTGAAAACAAGAACAACCTGGAATGTCACTGTTCAAGTTAAAGACAGTCAAGGGACTAAAGGCTAACACTTCACACTTTCTCATAAGCAGCTTCCTCTGTTCTGATTCTTCCTACGAATCCCTCACACATGGTTAAATATATTGCCATAGGTAAAGTCTGAAAATCACATTATTTATCTTTCCTTAAGATAGATCTTTTCCCTCTTACTATTCCTTATAAAGGTGAGGTTGTAGGTCATGAGAATGCAGTATCAGCCTGGATGTGTCAGCGTAAAACAATGAAATGGTAAAGCCTAAAGCCAGGATGGAAAAGACTCCACCTTACTTTTTCTAAAATCTAAAAATTATCTTTCACAAAATTATTCTTTGCTACATGGCAAAAAACTCTGAAGTCTGTGCTTTACTCTTACATGACAGCAAAGCACTGAATTGTATAATTCCTAACTTAATATTTTCTACTATAAAAAACACTTAATGAAGCTGAGAGCTGCTTAGGACAAAGAGTTAAGATTAATTTAAGATGAACTGATATCATAGTTAAACAAAGATTGTAAAAGCCTAGCTTTAAAATAAAGACCCACATCTATACCAGGCTAACACAGCAACTTCACCAATCTCACCCT
Source organism: Cheirogaleus major (assembly GCA_963574435.1). Taxonomy (NCBI): domain Eukaryota; kingdom Metazoa; phylum Chordata; class Mammalia; order Primates; family Cheirogaleidae; genus Cheirogaleus; species Cheirogaleus major. Next base: position 24,953 of record CAUYPO010025938.1, read on the forward strand.
TGCCATTGCCGAAAAAGAGAAAGATCTCTTTACTGCTAACAGTGGCAAAGTTAAAAACTATTTCTTGCCTTCTAAAAAAGCCCCGGAAGAAGTTTTCATTATTTCTGAATCTAACAATGGATGACAAAAGTGGCATTAAGCATAAAAAAGAAAAATCAACAGGCTAGGTGGATTCCAACAAATGTGGTAAATATGCTTTAATAAGAAACATGTAAAAGGGTGACATGATTAAGAAACTTTAGCCTCAACCTGCCTCTCCAATCCTATACACCAAAACATGCACAGAAAAAAAACTTCTCCCCCCTTGAGGTAGTATATGGAGTCTTACTGTTAAATTTTCAAAGTTATCTTTTGACAAGAGACTCATATATTTGGAATGACAAATAAATCCTCTACCAGACAGGTAACTTGTTTTAGAAAAAGATGGTATTTTTAAAACACTATTAAATTATGACATTATTATTATGATATTTTTGTTGTTAATATCAAAGTTTTTAGTATCAAAAACATGTTTTTAAGGAAGTATTGTCCTAAAGATACTTGTACCCCACCAAACGTTTGGTTATACATACAAATATATATACCACATGACTAAATCATAGGCAGTATTCTCCTGCCAACAGTAGGAATATATCATAACTTAATTGCCATTTGGTCAAAAAAGAATTCCTTTAGTCTGAGCTCAATTTTTTGTTTTTTTCTTAATGAGGACCACCCTACAGGTGTTGGAATACAGTAAAAGAGCTTTTAGATTTTCTGTTCAAAATGAACAAACACAGAACCCAACAGCTATGGAGAAACTAGCACAGCTAGGATGACTAAACAGCCCTCAAAATAAAGACTGTGAACATGGAAGAGAAGAGGCAGCAGCACTGATAATGGGGAAGAAAACTGAATGACAGCCTACTGAAAGTGAAGAAAATAACAGTGGACTCAGGAAGTGAGGGGTTAGTAGGTGTGAGAGGGGAAGCGTTAGTTAAGAAGCGGTGTTGCCACGTCAAGGCCCTTCCCCGCGAACACCGTAAAATGCTGAATGATCAAATGGTGATGAGAACTACATTGATGTACTGCCTTTTAAATGAAAAAATATTTACAAATATTTAAAATCCAATATACACTGTGTGCTATTACTGGGTGTACATCTATGAGGCAATGCTGGCGAATGACGTGTGCTGTGTACAAGAGTGTATCCTGAAATCTTAGCTGTTCAAAGTGCACAGTATCATTTAGCACAGAGTGTTAAGTTTACATGTGGAAGACACATGGGCTTTTGTCTTTGTCTAGCCTCTCACAAGTAGGAAATCTTGGGCAAGAAACATAATAGATATGAGTCCCAGCTTCCTAAATTATAAAAAGCATTTTTGTTCTGTTAGTGCCTAGCAAAGTACCAGACAGAAGAGAAATACTAAATACACTAGGCGTGGTGGCTCATGCCTATAATTCCAACACTTTGGGAGGCCAAGGCAGGAGGATTCCTTGAGGTCAGGAATTTAAGACCAGCCTGGGCAACATAGCAAGACCCTGTCTCTAGAAAAATTAAAAAATTAGCCAGGTATGGAGGCACACACCTAGGGGCTGCAATGAGCTATAATCGTGCAACTGCTCTCCAGCCTGGATGACAGAGACCCTGTCTCAAGAAAAACAAATTATTATTATTATTATTTTTTCCTACTGTTTTGATGAGCAGTTAGGCTTTTTTTTAACAGTATCTGTTTTCTGTTTATTTATTTTATTTATTTATTTTTTTGAGACAGAGTCTCACTCTGTTGCCCAGGCTAGAGTGAGTGCCGTGGCGTCAGCCTCGCTCACAGCAACCTCAAACTCCTGGGCTTGAGCAATCCTCCTGCCTCAGCCTCCCGAGCAGCTGGGATTACAGGCATGCACCACCATGCCCGGCTCATTTTTCTATATATTTTTAGTTGGCCAATTAATTGCTTTCTATTTATAGTAGAGACGGGGTCTCACTCTTGCTCAGG
>CAUYPO010025941.1:0-10508 GCA_963574435.1 Cheirogaleus major
GGCATGGTGGCACATGCCTGTAGTCCCAGCTACTTGGGAGGCTGAGGCAGGGGGATCGCTTGAGCCCAGGAGTTGGAGGTTGCTGTGAGCTAAGCTGACGCCATGGCACTCTAGCCCAGGCAACAGAAGTGAGACTCTGTCTCAAAAAAAAAAAAAAAATTGTACTTCGTGTAAAAATATCAAAATTTCTTCATTTGATAGATTGTTATATGCATGAAATACAGTGAATGATTTAGAGTTTACGTATATTTGGAAAAAAGTATTTACATAGTGTACCTATATTGACTCATAGAATCCTCACACCAGCTCTTCGAATTAAGTGGTAATTTTCTTCTTGTCTAGGCAAGAAGTAATTTATACAGTCACCAAACTAATAAGTGGCACAGTCAGGATTTTAACACATCTTGTTGACTCAAGTTCTTCTGACTTCCTGTTTACCATGCTGATACTGCTGGCTTATTTTATTTTTTAAAACATTAAGAACCAACAAATTCTTTTTAAGTAAATTGGAGGGGTAGGTATTTAGGGCAGGATAATTAATATTTTCTTTTCCTAAACACCTTTCTGTTTTTGTTACAGTATCATCCAAAAGGTGCTAGGATAGATGTTTCTATCAATGAGTGTTATGATGGCTCCTATGCAGGAAATCCTCAGGATATTCATCGCCAACCTGGATTTGCTTTTAGTCGCAATGGACCAGTAAAGAGAACACCTATCACACACATTCTTGTGTGCAGGTACATAAAAAGGGCATACAACAAAAATTTATTGTCTGACTGTTATATCAATGATGTTGGAGGAAAAAAGGGGAGCCAGACAAAACTACTAGTTAGGTGGAAATCATTATTTTCCTATGATAGGTAAGTTTTGGGGATGATACACTGCTTTATATCCCTCTTTACCTCCTGTTGCTATGGGGTTTTTCTCACATTCTCCTTATAGCTTTATCCTTGAGATTTGACTATTAATGTCACTACTTCTGTAGTGGTTCATGGGATTAAGGAATTCTCCTAGTAGAAGTTTCTGTGTGCACATCTAAATGGGAACCTGCTAGATAGGGGCATAGTTTATCTTGCTAGTGTGAAATATAAAGAACTCTATTCTTGTCATTTAATATTTCATATGATAGTATCCTTTTAGGTAATACCTGAGACTGATTCTCTGTCCATTAGGCTTTACAGTCATAGTGGTATATTCACAGCAGTAGATTTGACTGCTGAGATTAAAATTATAAAGGGGAGGCCGGGCGCGGTGGCTCACGCCTGTAATCCTAGCTCTCTGGGATGCCGAGGCGGGCGGATCACTCGAGTTCAGGAGTTCGAAACCAGTCTGAGCAAGAGCGAGACCCCGTCTCTACTATAAATAGAAAGCAATTAATTGGCCAACTAAAAATATATAGAAAAAATGAGCCGGGCATGGTGGTGCATGCCTGTAGTCCCAGCTACTTGGGAGGCTGAGGCAGGAGGATTGCTTGAGCCCAGGAGTTTGAGGTTGCTGTGAGCTACGCTGACGCCACGGCACTCTAGCCCGGGGAACAGAGTGAGACTCTGTCTCAAAAAAAAAAAAAAAAAAAGTAATTTTTCAAAATCTGCAAAAGATAATTACTAATTTACTGAGGCTGTGGTAGCATCAAAGTACTTTAATAAAGGGGTGTTTCTAATACAGCTGTCAGCACACAAGAAATATATGATCTTGTGAGATGCAGACTATTGAGGAGAGTACAAGAATTGGAATTGGAGGCCATCTGACATTAGAGCCCTTTGCTCTTTTTAAACATCACATTGAAAAAGGAGGTTGCCCTATGTTTAGTTGCTTTTCAGGAGATCTTCCTCATATCTTAGTGGTGTGTGTATGAGCCTAGGTAGAAAGAATCTTCGTGTAGCCTTTGCAAGTAATATTCAGTTGTGCTCATTTTGGAGATAAAAATTTTAGTATTCTTCCCTTTTCACTTTATCACTTGAAGGTTACTTTAGATGTATATATGTAAGATGACAGTTTTGAAAAGTTCCTTTAACATTTAAAACCTTTTCTTTTTCAGTACAAATGGTTTACATCTAGCAACAAATCCACTTGTCCACTCTGTCGTGAGACCTTTTTCTGAGATTTTTTTTCATTGGAAGTGACCCCTGAAGTAAATCAAACAAAAGCATTGGTTTGGATCCATCTTAGAGTGGTGATGTGAGGAAGCCCATGAGCATTACCTTTACATAGGACCTGCTCTGGAAAATTATTTTGGTTAATATAATAATAATTCTTAAATCAGGTTACTATCTTAAGATTGCTTTGTAAATGTTTAGAAACCTTTTCTTTTACAAAAGAATATTACATATTTGAGAGAAAATATTTATATTAATGGTTTAATCTCTTTGTATATTTAAAAATAAATATGAAAAAAATCCCAAATTACAGAATTGGAATTTGTGAAAACATTGTACAACTATATTATACTGACAAAACCAGTTTGTTGATCTGTGTTCTAGAACAGTCCAAGTGAAGCAAAATGAATTGAGAGAGGTGATTTACATCTACAGATATTTTAAGACTTTAGTAGTTACAACAATAAAATTGTAGTATTCTGATTGTAGATTATTTTAATGATAAAATGATACTAAGTTATTAATATGGCTTATCTTAAGCCGTTTGAAGCATGCTCTGAAATTCTGTATAAAAGAGTTAAAACTGAACTTTAAGGGTGCCTCCATTTATCAAGGGTTGTGAAATTCAGAAAATTAAATTCATGACACTGACATTTTGCTTGTGGAAGAATTATTTCCATGTAGTAGTGAAATTTACATTGTAAACTTGTCAATGAATTTATTATTGAGTTTGAGTGAGTCTCCCAAGGGCGAGAATTTGAAAGAAATAATAATTATTTTATTTATAAGCAGAATGGTAGTTATTCCTCTGTTGAGAGGGATGAAATAAATGAATATTACTGAAACTGAAGGATTGGTGGAAAAAACAAAACATTTAAAAATATTGTAGGAAGCTTTCAATTTTGTAAACAGACTTTTGCTGTTCTTACTAGGCAAAGTTACACTAAATAAGAGATTTGAGGGAGCAAATTTTTTTCAACCTTTGGAAGTGAAAGTTAAGAATTTCAACACAAAGTAAAATTCCATATAACAAACTGCAGTGGAGTAGATGCAAGCCTGCCTTTTTGCCACAGCACTATTACCCTTAAAAATTGGACCCATTACAAAAGTAATTCGTGTAAACAAAAAATTTGTATCCCCCTAATATTCTGAAATTTAAAAAAAATTGGCCCAAAATATAAAAGGGTGGAAATTTGGAACTTGGAATAATTTTATTGCAGTCTTCCATTACATGGGAAATAGCATATCTAATAGCGAAGTTACCTGAGAGATCAGCTAATCATCTGTGTTGCAAATGTTTAACTGGCAAAAAGCAACTCACATCAAATAAAATGACTGCCTACCATCAACTGGGTAAAATGACTGTTATTGAAATAGTACGAATGTGGTCAGAGGATTGTAGTTGAGAGTGAGGTATTAGGTATGGGTTATAGATCTCTTGAGTTGTATTTGTAGATACATTGTCCTATCCAGTTTTGTTTGTCTCCTAAATTTTTCTGTGTAGTATTTATTATCTTCTAGCGTTGAGGCTCAAAGAGTAAGTGAAGTACAGATAGCAAAATTTTACTACCTCTTGTTAACCCCTTTCTTAAAATGTTCTTTTATCTATGTCTCTCTTTGACATAGTAATCCCAAAGGATTGTGTTGCTCCCCTATGAAAGTTATACACTTTTCCTTTAAAAATAGTTTTATAATAAGACTTTGTTTATAACCTTTCCAGTATTGGTATTTCTTGGCTTCTGACCCAGACCCCAAATAGAAAAGAAAAGGGAATACTGGAGCATTGTTTTTCCACATTAGTATTAGAGCATCAGGTTCTTGGTGAAACACTATAATTAAGTAGTTATAATTAAATAACTACTCTTCATAACTTAGGACTCAATACATTTCTTTAAAATTTGTAAGTATAATTGTAAAGCTTGTTACTGTTTATATGCTAAAGAAAAAGCTTTCCAAAATAAGACTGAAATTTAGAATACCACATTAATTAAAGTTTTATTTATATAGCTTTGACAACTGTAACAAAAAGGATAGCAGCCCTTAAAATTTTAGCATAAGGACAGTTAAAAGTTGCATGAGATTCAAAGCCCATTAGCAAAATTATTCATTTAAAACCTCCAAATTAGATTGCAAATTTTAAAAATTATTTTTGACTTTTTATTTATCACGTGCTCTAATGTATGTACATAAGTTCTGTGGCTTAAATAATATGTTATTGGTACATTTTGTGGTGTGAATAATTAATGTTATTATTTGATTGTTATACCATATGTTCCCATTAAAATTCTTTTTAATTACAAAATATTTCAAATATACAGAAAAATAATATAAATGCCCTTGTACTCTTCACATACTATTTTGCCATATTTGCTTCTGATTTTTAAAGAAATAAATGTTACTCTTTTGTACTCTATCCTGGCGCCATTCTCCTCCTTCCCTCCCTAGAGCTAACCCACTATTCTGAAGTTGGTGCAACTCCTGTTTTACATTTTACCATGTGTTTGTATGTGTAAGCAATACATAGTGATTTTTAAAAAACTTATATTCGTGATATCGTACTATATATAATCTTTTGTAACTTGCTTTTTCATTTAACACAATATGCTGCTTAGTATCAGTTTACTTACCAGTTCTCCCACTAATGGTTGTTTCAATTCTTCTTTTTTTTTGCCATTTTTGAACAGTCCTACAGTGTACATTCTTGATCATGTCACCTCATGCAGTGTGCTAGATATTCTGGACATATGCTTAAAAGTGGAATTTTAGATAGTAGGATATGTATATACTATGGCTCTTAGACTATCATCAAATTGCTTTTCAAAGTGGTGTGCAAGTTTGCACCCCCCAACAGCAATGCAAGAGAATTCTAGTTTTCCTACCTTGTCACCAACACTTAGTCTTATTAAAATTTTTAAGTTTTCCAGTTTAAGAGCAGTGAAGTAGTAGCTCTTTGTTTTAACTTTTACTTCTCTAAGAATCTTAGCTTCATTCCATATATTTGTTGGTCTTTATTTTATAAATTTATTGTTCATAATCTGTGCCTATTTTTCTACTGGACTACTTGTTTTCTTACTGATCATAATACTTTAATCTGTTATAGGACTTCTAATTTGTGGTTTGTCTTTAACGTGGTCTGTGACTACCTTTAATTTTACAGAATTTTTCAGTTAAATTTAGTCAAATTGATCATTCTTTTCTTTTATGATGGAGCCTTTTTTGTGTTAGGTTTTAAAAATTTGTTGCTTCCCTGAGGTTTAAAAAAATTCTGTTCTAAGGTTTAAATTCACAATGTGTCTAATTCACCTGGAATTAATGTTTTTGACGTTGTAAGGTAGAATTCTTAGTCCTTATTGATAACCAGATCTCACAGCATCATTTATTAAATAATACACCCATTCTCCATTGAGTTTGTAGTGCCTCATCTCTTAATATTACTTAATCTTCTTGGTTTCTAGGCTCTATTCCATTCCATTGATCTATTTATTTGTGCTAATTCTACACATTTTTTTCTTTAAAATAAAGATTTATAATTAATCTTAAAGGGTAGGTGAGTAGTCATCTAATCTGTTTCTTCAAGACAACTTCTTGACATCCTTGCTGAATTCTGCAGCAAATTTGTCTTTCTAAGGTTAAGAAAATCTTTGATTATTGCTCTCAACTTGACTCTTATCAAGATGTAAAATCAGTTTCTATACATCTGCATTCTGGTCTAATAGTTTTGAAAAGGATATTATACAATGTAGTTGTTCTGTCTTCAGGAAAACTTTGAGGAAAAGATTACTTGCTTAGGAGGTAAAAGAAGCTGCAGAAAGATAGAAGGGGTTTAAGCAAATAAAGGTGGGTAGAGAGATTCAAGGAGGGTGAGTGTCAGAAGGTTTGAATGGGAATGCACTAGTGTCTCTTTGAGTCACTGTTTCATTTTGAGGCTTCAGCATAGCAATCAAAAGTTGACTGTTGAATGCTTCATGTATTTCCCCCCTAATTTTTCTAGAGCTCCTTTGATCTCGAACTCCTGACCGTGAGTGATCCACCCACCTCGGCCTCCCAGAGTGCTAGGATTACAGGCATGAGCCACCGCGCCCACCCGGCCTCTAGAGCTCCTTTGAAATGTATTACTGTCGATATGTCAGAAGTTCCCTGTAATGGCTAGTGTAATTCTAAGTCATTTTTAGCAAAATGTTAACACTTATCAAGTTAAGCATAAGAGTTAGGATTATAGTGAAAATTCTTCCAGGAGGAGGAGGATATGGCTTTGATGTAGACAAATCAGTGACAAACAAGAAAATGGCCACTACATTAGTGAAAAGTGTGTTTATTAATGGTAGATGAGATTTCCCAACCAAATGGAGGATAGGAAAGAGCCATGTGATCAATAATCACAATAATTGATGATTCTAAAATATGGACTAAACAAAGTAAACTTCTTTCATGAATTGACAGGCCTTGGGGAATACACTTAGGGAGATTTCAGTAGACCACCCAAAGCACAATTTGACTAATCGCTTTAGAGACAATTGTCATCAGTCAAATGGACTATTAGTCTTTAAGCCAATTTGTGCTGATTTGGAGACTTAACCAGCCTGTGCCTCCATCTGTTCCCCATGAAGCACTACAATATTCAAAAGACAGAAGATAATAAGGGACGAAACAGGAACACATAAGGCAAGCAATGGGAGAATAGGTAGGATAATGGCAAAAATATTTGCCAAATGGTTTGCCTCTAAATCAGAAGGTCTGATTACCTTAAATAAAGATAATACAATTGTAATGTGTAACCTTATACAAAGATCTATTTGTTTAGAAGTCTAAGATAAAATAAATTCAGCAATAAGAGCATAAGGAAACCAAAATCTCTGATTGTTTTTTGGAAACCCACCTGGCAACAGATCTGAGGACTATTGGAGTTTGGGGTTCAAGAAGCCAGTCATCTTTCCTGTTGGTCCAGTGAGGTCTCCTGAATAATCTCAATGTGAGAATTATCTAGGGAAGAGATCAAGATAACTGCTTGATACCTGAAGCAAAAACTATATTACTTGGGGAAGGAAGAGTTATGTTGCTTAGGCTCAGTCATTTTGAGTAAACCCAGCTGTGGATTTTACATAGGGTTTTTGAGTCAGGGATTGTTTTGTTGTGTTGGTTACAAAGGTGGAGTAAATTGATACCATCCTTACAAACATGATTATTCTGAAAAGGCATATTGGCCACTGGCTTTTAGAAGCAAGTTTACTGATAAGTTTATTGTCAGTTGTTTGACCTTCAAAAAGTATGAGGCTGTCACTGAATGATTGGCCTCTAGAGGCAAAGTTACTGAAGCAAATTGTCATTTGTCAATTAAGATTAAACCAGGGCATGAACAATCGTGTCAATTAAAAATAACACTTAAAAAAAGATTAAACTGGAGCAGGTTATCATTGATTTAAACAGGTTTAAAACTGATGCTAATTTACTTGTTACTACAGCTGTAGAACAGTCAGTCTTTTATTAGGACCATTGGGGGAGGGGCTTTTTTATTCTTAATAGATTTGTTGACTATGTATTTTTTAAGATCCACTTTTTTACAAAAAATGAAGTGAAATTCACGTAAAATTGACCATTTTAAAGTGGATAATTTAATGATGTTTAGTACATCAAACAGTTATTACCAATCTCCCCTACCCCACTCCTGGTAACCACCAATCTGCTTTCTGTCCCTATGGATTTGCCTGTTCTGGATATTTCAAATAAATGAAATCATATAGCACATGAACTTTTGTGTCTGACTTCTTTCACTTAGCATAATATTTTTGAGGTTCATCATCGTAGTGTCAGTACTTCATTTCTTTTTATAGCTAAATAATATTCCATTGCATATGCAATATTTATCACAATTTGCTTACATTCATCAGTTGATGGACACTGGGGATGTTTCTACCTTTTTGCTATTGTGAATAGTGCTTCTGTGAACAGTTTATATACCAGTATTTGTATGAGTACCTGTTTTTCTTTTGAGTAATACATAGGAGTGGAATTGCTGTTAATTCTGTGTTTAACTTTTTGAGGAACTATTAGTTTTCCACAGCAGCTGTGACATTTTTCATTCCTACTCAGCAATGTTTGAGAGTTCCAATTTCTTCACAATCTTGATAACACTTATTTTGTATTTTTAAAATTATAGCTATCCTAGTGGGTATGAAGTAGTTTATTGTGGTTTTGGTTTGAATTAATGACTAGTGATGTTAAGCATTATTTCATGTACTTGGTCATTATTCATATATTTTCTTTGGAGAAATATCTGTTCAAGTTTTTTGCCCATTTTTAAATTGCATTCTTTTGTTGTTTGTAAGAATTCCCTTTTTTTTTTTTTTTTTTGGATATTGTGGATACTAGACTGAGATCTACTTCTAGAGGATGTTAATATTCTTTAGTTTTGAGAGATGCTTTTGAGAATTCAGTGTTAGAATTAGGTTTGGCTCTCTCTGTTCCCCCCCCCCCCGAAATACACAGTAAATGTGGTTTAAATAAGAATTTATTTCTCTTTTTTGTAAACAAAGTCTAGATGTAAGCAGTCCAAGACTGTTATGATAACTCTATAATCATCAAGGACCTAGGTTTTTTCTATCTTTTTATTCTTTTCTCAATGTGTGACTTCTACTTCGTGGTCCAAGATGAGTGGTCAAGCTCCAGACATTTTGTGCATGTTATAGTTGGCACAAATGAAAGATGAAGAAGAACATGCTCCCTTACTTTAAGGACACTCCTCAGAAGTCATGCACATTGAAAAGAATTTATTCTTGTGTCCACATCTAGCTGCAAGAGAAGCTGGCAGATAAATCTTTATTCTAAGCAATCAAATGTCCAGCTAAAAATCAATAGTTTTATTGCTGAGGAAAATAGGGAAAATAGATTTAAGAGACAACTAAAGCTATTACTTGCAAATTCTTACCTGATAGTTATGTAAACATTGTTATCTTTCTGGATACTAGTCAATATTTGCAAACTTGGAAGACTATAATTTTCTAGAGTTGAGTATGCCTTTAAAATGTACAATCTTTTCTAGCCAGTTGGACAATCTTTGTTTTATAATTGTAATGTTTAGTTCATTTACATAATGTAATTCTGATATAGTTTTCTAACTGTCCTGTTTTGTGTTCCTTTTTTTGGTTTTTGTTTGGATTGAGTAATTTTTTTCTATTATTTCCATTTTTCCCTTCTATGATTTTATATTATAAAGATAAAATATGTAGCTTATTTTATTATTTAAGGTTATCCTTGAGATCACAGCATTTATACTTGCCTTATCAAGATCTCATATAAATTAATACTTTGGCACTTCCTGAATAATTCATGGACCTTAGCATAACTTCAGTCCTATAGTGTTTTGTACTATTATTTTCAGATGTTTTATTTTTCCATATTTTAAACCTCACAGTACATTATTATTTTATAAGTCTATATATCCATTTGTATTTTTCTTCATATTTACTCTTAGTATTTTTCTTCATTTTTTGCACCTTTTGCAATTGTTTTATCGCTTTGACAGTATCATTCTCTTGTCTTTTGGAGTTCCATTGTTTGTGTGGCAAAGTCAACTATAAATGTGTCTTCCACCCCACCCTACCCCCAGCTGCTTTTAAGATTTTCTCTTTGTTTTGGTTTTAAACATTTACAATGATGTCTCTAGTTGTGTGTTTTTTTCCTGCTTGGAGTTGTTGTAAAAACTACTTGAATCTGTGATTTGATGTCTCTTGTCATTTTTGGAAAATTCTCATGCATGATCTCCTGTAATATCATTTTTGTCCCATTGTCTTCTTTCTTACTTAACTAGGGCTTTTCACTATTAACCATGTATCTTAGATTCTTTTCTGTTATTTTTTTTTCTTTTCATGTTCAGTCTGAATTTTTTAAATCGACCTATCTTCTAATTCACTGAACTTCTCTTCAGCCATGTCTGATCTGTTATTTAACTCATTTACTGAGATTTTAATTTTAGTTACATTATTTATCATTTCTATAAGTTCTATTCTTTTTTTATTTGAATTTTGCTAAAATTTGTCATCTCGTATATTTTCTTGAACATATTAAATTAGTTACTTGGGAGTAATTTGGAAGCCCATGTTGGATAATTCTTAATACAGTTTTTCCTTTTCTCTTGATTTTCAGTCATTTGGTCTTGTCTTCTAGTATGATAGATAATTTTTGCCTGAATATCTGACCTGTATGAAAAATTATTGAGTTGATGATACTAACTCTTGATGATGTTATCTTTTTTCAGAGAGAATTTACTTTTTGCTTCTAGCAGGCAGTTTGATAAGAGCAGATCAGTGTGAGAATAAGTTGATTAAAAAGCTGAGCTTCGGCTGGTGCAATGGCTCACACTTGTAATCCTAGCACTCTGGGAGGCCGAGGCGGGTGGATTGTTTGAGCTCAGGAGTT
>CAUYPO010025942.1:0-17085 GCA_963574435.1 Cheirogaleus major
CTATACTACAAGGCTATAGTAATTAAAACAGCTTTTTATTGGCACAAGAACAGGGACATTGACCAGTGGAACAGAACAGAGAACCCAGATATAAAACCATCCTCATATAGCCAACTAATCTTCGACAAAGCAGACAAAAATATGCACTGGGGAAAACAATCCTTATTCAATAAATGGTGCTGGCAAAACTGGATGGCCACATGTAGAAGACTGAAACAGGACCCACACCTTTCACCTCTCACAAAAATCAACATACGCTGGGTAACAGACTTGAACCTTAGGTGTGAAACTATTAGAATTCTGGAGGAAAACGTTGGAAATACTCTTCTAGACATTGGCCTAGGCAAAGAATTTATGAAGAAGACCCCAAAGGCAATCACAGCATCAACAAAAATTAACAAATGGGACCTGATCAAATTAAAAAGCTTCTGTACAGCCAAAGAAACTGTCACAAGAGCAAACAGACAACCTACAGAATGGGAGAAAATTTTCGCAAGCTACACATCCGATAAAGGGCTGATAACTAGAATCTATTTAGAATTTAGGAAAATCAGCAAGGAAAAACCCAAAAACCCTATCAAAAAGTGGGCAAAGGCCATGAACAGAAACTTTCCAAAAGAAGAAAGAATAATGGTCAACAAACATGAAAAAATGCTCAACATCTCTAATCATCAGGGAAATGCAAATTAAAACCACAATGAGATATCACTTATCTCCAGTGAGAATGGCCCTTATTAAAATGTCCTAAAACAATAAATGTTGGCATGGATGCAGAGAGATAGGAACACTCCTACATTGCTGGTGGGACTGCAAACTAGTGCAACCTCTGTGGAAAGCAATATGGAGATACCTTAAAGCAATAACAGTAGATCTACCATTTGATCCAGCAATCCCATTACTGGGCATCTACCCAAAAGTACAAAAGACACTCTATAAAAAAGACACCTGCACTCGAATGTTTATAGCAGCACAATTCACAATTGCAAAGATGTAGAAACAACCCAAGTGCCCATTGATACATGAGTGGATTAATAAAATGTGGTATATGTATACCATGGAGTACTGTTCAGCTATAAGAAACAATGGTGATATAGCACCTCTTGTATTTTTGTGGATAGAGCTGGAACCCATTCTACTGAATGAAGTATCCCAAGAATGGAAAAATAAGCACCACATGTACTCACCAGAAAATTGGTATTAACTCATCAACACCTAAATGGACATATAGGAATAACATGTATTAGGCATCGGGCAGATGGGAGGAGGGATGAGGGTATGGGTATACACATACATAATGAGTGCAATGCACATCATCTGGGGGATGGACATGCTTGAAGCTCTGACTCCGGGGAGAAAGGCAACACACGTAACCTAAACATTTGTACCCCCATAATATGCTGAAAAAAAAAAAAAAGAAATCAGAACAGAAAGGAGAGACCACACCAAAGGAATGCAAGGATCTCTTAGAGCACTATAGAAGGTGGACCTGGAAGGCTGCAGTGTCACAAAACCAGTGGAGTAAAAGAATTCAAGTAGCATGAGTTATCACAAGTATCCAATGCATGAAGGAGTTCTGGTAAAATAAGGATTAAAATCTTTTTTTGCATTTGTCAATTCATATATTAATGAAGATCTTATTGAAGCTATTTCTCAGTGACAGGGTTTGGAAACCAAATTGTAATGGGTTAAGAAATAGAAAAGTTAAGGTGCAAAAAATTTTAATAGATTCATTGAGCTATGATTGACATACAATAAAGTGATCACATTTAAAGAGTACAATTTGATAAGTTCTGACTGTATGAATGTGTGTGTACTTGTATTTATGACACCATAATCATGATCAAGGTATTGAACTTATCTATCTTCTCAAAAGTTTCCTCCTGGTCCTTCTGTAACTCTTCCCTTCTCTTCTGTCTCATCTGCCACTGCCAAGCAACAACTGATCTGCTTTCTATCACTAGAGATTAGTGTGTATTTTCTAGAAATGTATATGAATGGAATTATACAGTATGTACTCTCTTTTGGGCCTGGCTTCCTTCATTCAGTGTGATATTTTAGGATTTATCCATATGGTAGTATGTATCTGTAGTTAATTCCTTTTTGTAGTAGTGAGTAGCACAGTTTGTTTATCTGCTTACTTGTTGGTGGACATTTGGGCTTGGACTATTGTATATAAATATTCTATGAACATTTCTGGACAAGTCTTCGTATGGATACATACTTTCATTTCTCTCACTGCTCAGGTGGAATGATCTGATAGTACAAAAGTGTGTACATTTAACATTTTGAGAAGCTGCCAAACTGTACTGTTTTACATTCCCACTGGCAGTGGATAAGAATTCCAGTTCCTCCACCTCCTCAGCAACACTTGATAAGGTTAGTCATTTCAGTTTTAGCCATTCTAATAGGTGTGGAGTGATATTTGATGATGATTTTAATTTGCATTTCCATAATTACTATTGATGGTGAGCATGTTTTCATGTGCTTATTTGTCATTGGCATATCTTTGGTGAAGTGTCAGTTCCATTCTTTGCCCATTTTTCGGACTCGAACTCCTGACCTTGAGTGATCCACCCACCTTGGCCTCCCAGAGTGTTAGGATTACAGGCATGAGCCACCGCGCCCGGGCAGCCCATTTTTAACTATTATTTTATTACTGAGTGTATGTGTATGTATTTACATAAGCATCTCACCAGGGAGTTTCTATATCATTTAGAGAGGATCCTTTTTTTCAGGATCCTTTTTATTTTCAGGATTCCTTTATTTTAACACTGTAATCAGAAAATTCTTGGGTAGGAGAAAGGAATTCTGATGGAGAATTTCTTAGAGCAGAAAAAGCATGTGGTCAAAGGAATAGATGGTGGGATTGGTTGAAAGGAGCTGGCATAATTGTCTTCCACAACCAGAGGAGAGAAGGCAAAGGTAAGCCCTGACATAGAAGCATAAATGGCTAAAAAGAACCCATATGAAGTGTCTCACTGCTCTCATTCCATTCTAAGAAAGGGCCTTTGCTTGCTCCATGGCCTGGTACAGATGGGAAGAAGTCTCTGCCAGTGAAATTGAGTTTCATAGATTAAGACATGGTGCTCCTCTAACAGAGATAGCTCTAACACATCCTGGGGAGAAAGCCACAGGCTAAAATTTTTTAGAGAATCAGACAAGAGAGGTTTTGGGACAATAAGCGGGAATTTGGGAAAGCTTTGGGAAACCTCGCTGTGAGTATAATTCTGTAGTACATCCTCGAGGGAATGCAGTATAGATGCCTACTATTCTTCAATGCTTTTGAAGTGAAACTTGTGTTGCTTTTGAATGCAAAGCTCTTGTAGGACTAATGTTATGCTAAGATTTACACACACATGTACACACTTTGTAGGTAGTGGGGTGGATATGGTGAGAGATCACACATAATGGCTAAGCAAAACTCACAGGAAGTGGGGGATAACTAGTCACTGAGGGGTGGAGCATGGAGTCTGAATAATAAGAGTACAATGAGTAGTAAAGAATAGGGAGCTCTGGGAAAGTCATTGTGGGAGATGAGAAAAGAAGCTGAGAAAAGATGAAGTGACATTTTTACAGGTTGTTCTGAAGTCCTAGCTAAGTTTTAACACTGCAAGATTTTTAGGCCATTATTTTAGCAACCCTCAGCTTTCAGGGCTAAGATTACAGTATTAAATATTCTAGGCCTGGATCATGGAAGCCTGAGGAACAGGCTGGGCAGGAAAAGAAGAAAAGCAAGGAGAAAGTGAGAGTTCTGAGGGTATATGCTGCTGATGCCACAGTGGCTGGATCTTCCACTCAACTTTATGCTTCCATGTGGCTTTGTCAAGGAGTTACCCAATAAACCCAATCTTGCTATTACTTTTATCACCATTATTACCAACTCTCGGTACGCCAATATTGGAATATTGTCAATTACTGAAAGAGTGCTACACAGCACACCTGTGCAGTATGCTAGGGGTATATAAAAACAACCAAGACCCTGCACTGATGACATTCCCAGTATTACACTTCATTTTACAAACTTTTAAAGTCTTTTATATCTTCAAACAGTCTTAGCACATCAATATTTCTTAATTAAATAACTTCTAACTTTCCTTAAAATTAAAATGCTTTTGACTGCTACTTCCCCATTTTACCTTGTATTGTCTAATTCTTCTGTGAATGACGTTTCCAGCTTATATTTAATTTGCCTTAGTAAAATAAGACACCTACTATGACAAGAAAATATTTAAAGATATCAGTTCTGGTGCCCTATAAAATGGCAACTGTTTGAAATCCTGTAATATATTCCCTCATCATTTTGTAGAATTTAGAGTTTCTTGTTCTTTCCCTATATTTATAGTTGACTCTCCTCCTTAGTAGTTCACTTACCTTTTCCCAGTATTATTACAGCCCTGGGATATGAAAGTAGGTTTAATTGCTTCATTAACCCACATCTTTTGTGCTTACAAGGAATGGGGCTTCTAGCCAAATATCTTTACCACTTCAGTCACTTATTAATGGACTAATAAAACATACCCTAAAGTGTCTTCATGCTCTAATAGATATCCTAGCAGACATTTATGTGGGGGTTTTCATTCTGTGATATTCAAAGCACTTGGCAGATTTCTGCCATCAAACTTACTGAATTTATGAATAGCAGAGTATCAATTGATTGATTAAGCAAGGAAAGCTATTGATTTCCGAAATACAAAATTCAAAGGGAGTGGCTAAATGAGAAAAAGTAAAAACATCTTAAAACATCTATGCCTTTCTCTGTAATGGTCTTTGTCATACAGGAAAATTTAGGATAGAAACAAAATTACAAAAGTGTGTTCTGAAGGGGGCAGCAATAGGTTTATAAAATAGAAGGAAAGAAAAGAAAGTTAAAGAATGAGTTTGTGAGGGAAAATGAAGTAGAAGAATATAGGGAGCAAAATGAATGTTTCTGTTGGGCATTGTGCCGCTTCAAATCCCACTCTTTGTATTGTGAAAGATCACGTGTCAGGAGCAAAAAATAATCTCTGGGTTTATTCAGCTGGTACAGGCTGAAATGCTAAATATTAGGAGTCATGAACTCTGAAGGTACAAAGACCATAATATCCCTTTTTATCCAGTTTTACCTGATAGGCAATTAATTTTGATCCTTATATTTCACTGACAAGAATAACAAAGTTGACATTTAAATTTCATATTTAGACACGGTTTAGGAATCCCAATGCACCAACAATATGCTTCATAATTAACAGGGGACTTCTATCTTGTAGGTTGAATATATGACACAGGAACAGTTTAGAGGTGTCAGAAGAAAGAGAAACATTTCTATTTTACCCAGCAAATAGATGAAAGGCATAAGAGTAAAATATAAAATCCATATTACATTATTCTTCCTTAAACATTTTTATGGGGTAATTAGTAAATATCATACATTCTGTTGAAATTAATATAAGTTAAATTTTATTAATGAGTAAAAAACAAATTCATATGAGTTTTTAAGATGAAAAAGAAGGTTTTGGAGAAATTACATGCTTGTGGTTAGATACTTTGAGCTATATGGCCAGTCCCTCCTTCCAAAATACAAATGCATTCTCCTCTATCTCAGGGGGAATTTGGTGGCTAAGTTTGAGCTTCACTGCTATAAGAGAATAGGTTGTAGAAGTGTCCTCATAGGACTCTGACAGCCAGTTTGTAATTATCAAATCATTGATAAATCTAGTTAGTACTATTTGAAAAGTAAGTTATGAGAAAAAATGGGAGAATGAACCATTTATTGCAACAAAGCAGCATTAGTAACTCCTTCCATATAATGGCCTCTAATAAAGCTTGTATAATCACCTGCTGTGAACAGGAATTTCCTTTCAGCATGTCTAGAGTCAGAACAAAAGAACTATTTTACTTTCTCCTTTTAATGCCTTCTATCAAAGCCAGTACTCAGTATAGCTGAATTGACAACCAGTTATGTGAAAGGTGGGAAGATTTGGAAAGTGCAGTAAAGCCTTCCTGTCTCCCAAAGTTCCACCTACCCCTGAGTCACCCCCCTCCTTTTTGGGTAGACACTTCCTCGCCATTGAGGAACATCAGGTGACTTGTAGGGAGAAGGTCACTGGCATTCATGTGTGTTACCTAAGAGGGTTGTGTAAGACAGGGGGAAGAACCTGAGGCCAGCATGGGATTTGTCGGCTTATCTTTCTTAGTAAATTTCCTATTAACATGGTTTGCTTTGTTGCATTCTTTAGAAACAGATAGAACCTGCTATTTATGTAAATTAAATATATATATTGTTACAGCAAACCTGACCAGGAAACAAACCAAGAGCCACATGAGAGTATTATTATGCCGGCAGGCTCAGAGGGGTCTCGCCTCCAAATTCTGAGCAAAATGGGGTCTAAGCATGGTGGCTTTTATATGTTACAGAAACAAATGGTTACAAAGTCTGCACAAGCTCCAGGTCTAGTCACTGTGTTACACTATAGTTACAAAGTCACGCTGTTTTGCAGCTATGCACAAGATTGAAATCTAGTCAAAGGTCACTCTTTAGTTGTATGCAGTTATGCTACTATTAGGAAGGGAGTGGAAAAGTTCTCCCTTACAATATAAAGCCATGGACTACTGAGGCACTAAGAACTGTATGGAGGGAAAACATTTAAACTTAAAGTGCTTTTTTTAATTCTCCCACTCAAAACAGCAATCAACACAGCAGACTTCTGTGACCAAATGTGGGAGGTTTCTCTCCACTGCCAAGCAAGCAGTCAGTTCTGCAGTGGACACCAACTAGGTGTCCTCTAATTCAATTCTGACACTATCTACCTGGAGGTGGCATCAGATCCAATAGAGTGAGGGTTCAGTCCCTAAGACTGTGTCCTGCTCCCTAAGACATCAGTTGCAAGTCTAAGCCTCTGGAACCTCTGACTGATAGACTTCTAATTGGAGTTCTCATGTCCCCCTCTTTGGGTTCAATTAAATTGCTAGAGTGGCTCACAGAACTCAGGGAACAACTTATGTTTACCAGTTTATTATAAAGAATATTACAAAGGATGCAGATAAAGAGATACGTAGGGCAAGGTCTGGGGGAAGGGGCACAGAGCTTCCATGCCCTCCTTGGGTGCATGACCCTCCAGGAACCTCCACAGTGTTCAGCTATCCGGAAGCCCTACTAACCCTGTCCTTTGGGTTTTATGGAGGCTTCATTATGTAGGCATGATTGATTAACCATTGGCAACTGCTGATCAACCTCAGCTACCAATCTACTCATTAGCATACAAGTAGATATCACTTTGGAGATTTTAAGGATTTTAAGAGTGGTATGCTAGAAAATAGGGTTGAAAACCAAATATATATTTCAATATTGGGGCAATTTTTGAGGCAGTTTTTTTAAGAATCTTGATTGTTAAAAAGAAAGTCATTGTTAAAACTGAATTTAAGCAGTTTCTGGTATAAGATGGCAGCTTATCAAAGTTTCTGCCCGTGCCAAAAAGCAGAAAAACACTATTTTCATCTGTCATTAAATTAGGAGATATTTATAATTTTGAATCAAAATGTATGATGATGAAAAGAAATAGGAATAATATTAAATAAATTACTTCACAAGGTAGAGAAAGTTCAAATATCTATATCCATATACAGATATAGGTATATATCTATCTACAAAGGGAGTTATCAGTGAGAAGAAAGCTGATTTGTTCTTTAGAGCAATGGAAAAACTTATGAAGCTGAGGGGCCATGAGTATAAGAAGGAGTGTGTTCGGAGATGGGACATATGCTTGGAGCCATTTGGAAGTTTATGTAAAAGTGGTGAGATGCTTAGGACCCACCTCTACCTCGCCAGCAGACAGGCTTATACACTGGATCAAGAATTTGAGGGATCTTTCTCTAGAAACAACCATTCCAGAGCGAAAACTTGGATTCTGCCATTTAGTGATCTCCAAAGGCCACCTGTGAGTCTCCAAGTGAAGTCTCCCAGTCAGAACACTCTGCCATTCACACAGAGCTTAAAAGCAACCTTTACCTACAAACAAATAGCTAAGCATCTCAAAACTTTTGAGAAAAGCCCCTAACATGAAGTGAGAAGCCAACTGCAATAAACAAGAAGCTCAGAAAAAGCAGAGGTAATGCCAAAAGCAAAGGAAACCTCAAAGAAATTGTAATTAATATACTCAAGAGATGTGAGAGAAGATGTGGGACCCATTAAAGAAGAGCATAATGCTATGAAGAAGGAATTGAGGTCAAAGTAAGAGCTCTAGGTAATTGAAAACATCATACCAAAATATTTTTAAACAAAAGCAAAAAGTTTGGGGTACCAAAGTTAGGGAAAACAACTAGAAAGTAGAACATACAAACATATGGATTGTAAGAAAGAAAGGTGTGATTGTTTCAGAAACAATCCAGGCAAGGCCCAAATAATAAGAATTCCAGAATGAGAAAAAATAGACTTTGGAGAGGAGGAAATAATTGAAGAAATGATAAAGAAAATTCACCAAAATTGGAGACATGACTCTCCATATTGAAGTGAATCAGTGATTGTTCAGAGTAATGAATTAAACAAAAGACTTAACCTAGTCTCACATTTTTTTAAGAGAGTTTTAAATATCAGATCATAAAAGTCCCTAGAGCAAAAGGACAGGTATTACAGAAAGGATCATAGCTTAAAGGGGCATGGAAGTTTTCCATAATGACATTTTAAGCTAGAATGCAACAGATGGATGGATTTAAAACTGTTTCCAAATGTTACCAGTTTCAGGGGTCTAGCTCAGTAGCAAAGCATTTGATTGCACAAATGTTATAAATAGTTAGGATATGAGATTTGCAAACAGAGAGAGAGACAGAGACTGACTTTGAGGTCTGAATCCCAGTCCAATTAGTTTACTCTAGAACCTTGTGTCTACAGTTATCCTTTGTCTCTCTTGCATCATTTTTCTCCTGCTTTACTGCATAATTCTCTTTAACACACAGATAAGCTCTAATAGGTCTTAATTTTAAAAAAATTACAGACATCATGTCTCCAGCTCCTATTCCTTTTATCTGCCCATCTTTACAACGAATCTTGAAAGATTTGCTAAGTTCTTTATGTTTCTTTCTAATTCGATTAGCTCCCATTTACTCTTCCATATACTTTAGTTGGACTTGTGTTCTTACCACCATAACAAACTGTTCTTATCAACGTTACTATCTCCATATGGCCAGATGTAATGGCCAATCCTCTGTTCACATATTCCTTGCCTACTGAACAGGATTTGACAGAGTGAACCTTTCTCTGTTCTTTGAAATAAGCTATTTGTTTTGCTTCTGGGATACTACCATGCACTTACTTTTCTGCAACTAACTGGGTCCTCTTCCTTTATCCACTCCTTCTCCTCTACATGACTTCTCTATTGAAGAGTCTACTTGGATTTCTGACAGGCATCTCAAAATATTTCCTAAACAGAACTCTTGTTTCTCCCTCTCTCAAGCCCATTGCTATCCCTTTCTTCTCCATCCCATTAAATAGCACCACAACCATCCATTTACTCATGGTAATAACTAGGAATCATCTCCTTTTTCCTATAGTTCAATCTTCAGAATAAATTCTGAAACTACCTTCTTTTCACCATCTTTATTTATAATATCCTGGTCTAAGCTACCATCGATAATCATATGCTTGGCTTTTCTGTTACCATCCTTGTTTTTTCCCTACGCAGCAGCAGTATAATATCATTAAAGGGTGAATCATATTGTAACACCTCTTCATAATCTTTTAAATACTTCTCATTCTACTTAAAACAAACTGAGACTTATGACCATGACATATGAGGCTTTATATTGGTGTGGTCCTTAAAAATACAATGTAGGCCACATATATAATTTAAAATTTTCTACTAACTACTTTAAGAAAAAGAAAAACAAGTGAATTAATAGCAAAAATATTTTAAACTTATTCCAATGTATCCCAAAATTGCTATTTCAACATATAATCAACATAAAAATTATTGAGATATGCTATACTCTTTTTTACACTATATCCTCAAGATCCAGTATATATTTGTGTTTTATACCTACAGTGTATATCTATTTAGACTGGCTAGATTTCAAGTGCTCAGTAGCTACACATGGCTCGTGGCTCCCATATTGGAAGTACAAATCTATATGGCTTTGTCGTAATTACTTCTCCCTCCTCAGCTATCTGTCTCCATACCCTTGCTCATATACCAGTCAAAATAACCTTCCTTCTATTCTTCAAATATGTTTTCATTCCCACTCTAGGCTTTTGCATAGGCAGTCCCTCTATGTGGATTTTGGTTCCTCAAAGCATCTCAGAAGAGGTTCCTTCTTGTCATTCATACATCAGCTCAAATGTTACCTTCTCGCAAAGGTCTCCCCTACACTCCAATCTAAAGTAGCACTCCTGCAGGACATCTTAGTCCTATTAATCATGTTTAACATTTTCATAGAATTCACGTGTTTCATTTTTACCTAAACACTTGTGCCACTGTAATGCTATCTTGAGTATAGGAACTTTATGTAGCTTGTTCACAGAGCTTATAACAGTTCCTGGACTATTTTCTGAATGGCTGGATGAATGAATAAATGAATGAATGAAGGGGTAGTCATTACACTGTTAATAGTGGTAATGCAAAGAGCAGAATTTATCCCATTGCATTCTCTAAGTTTGCTGTGACAAACTCATATTACTTTGTAATTTTAAAAAACAAAGGTTATGTAATAAGTTTAAAAAAATTGTGAAACTACTGGATGCTTGACTGTGTGGAAAATCAGTGGTATCAAAAAGAGTGTCACTTCGCTGGTGAAGTGAATGTAATCCCCTCCAAATAAGAGATTTAGCTGCATTGCAGTATACCTTTGATGGAATGTTCTAACATTTGATGCTGAACTGACCAAGGGTATTGTTTATCTCAGAGATTGTAATGGATAAATATTGCTCATTATTTGACTCTATTCTTTTTGGCATTTGGCCCAGGGCCAAATTATTATACTCATATGATATGTACCTTACATATCAAATCTCTTTATGAGGTATAGTAGAAAATGCATAAGGGATTCAAAAGAGCCCTTTTGCCTTAACCCTAACTCTGAAGCTGAGCATGGTGAAGTCACAAGTGCTTGATTCTCTCAGGAAAATAGTTGTCATTTTCCAGTCTCAATCTTGGAAACTTCTTGAGAGTGTACATTCTCAGTGTGGTACCCTGGGAACCTGCATTTCTAAAAATTCATTCCAGGAGATTCTCCTGCCCTTAGTTGTAGAACACTGCCTAAAGTCAATGATCCATTCTCTTTTACAAAGCAAGCTCTCCTGAGGAGAATAAAGTGAGCTACTGTGAGCTACTAGCCATTTAAAGAATGAGATTTTAGGTCCTTTCTAACTGGCAGCCTACTGAAAGCAGAGTTTAAAGAGAAAAGGCTAAAGATTTTTGCAGAGTTCAAGAGCTTCCCAGAGAGAAAGTCTGTTGTAATGGAATTCTCTGAGCTGCCAGGGCTCAGCTAGCATAAGAAGAAGGGGCATGACCAGTCTGCAAGCAGATGGAAAGGTATCTAAGAAAAGCAGTGCCCACTGCACAATTTTGTCAAAATGTACAATTGCATTGGGAAGGAAAAAACCCTATATATAAACACACACTCAAATTCAAAGAATGAAGAAAAATATTAGTACTTTGGAGCATAGACATAAAAGTAGCACAATCCCTAGACCCCCCCTGTTAAAGGCTCATTTTAGAGATTTACAAAGCTGAGATGTGGCAAGATGAATCGTTTGGCAAGAAACTCCAGCAGCTATCAGTGCTGAGAAATGAAGCCTGCATCAGGGCTCTTAAGGACTCTGAGTCACCTGGCTATTAGCCTAAAGTGAAATCAAGCAAGTATTCTATCTTTTCTATCCCCATAAGCTTTAGGTTTAGCGAGCTAGTTTACACCTACGGCAGATGAATCATCTTTCTAAATGACCCTGCTAAATCATACGCAGTTAATTATAAAGATTTTAGTGCTATGTTGTGTGAGTGGGTTGCAGATTACTATTGCCTGACCACATCCTCAGTAAAAACTTAAACTGTCATGAGACCACAAATAAAGGAGTGGATTCTTCATTCCCCATAGCTGTAGAGGGAGGAATGTGATAAGACTCTCATAGTGGGAAGTAACTGCTCCAGTCGGGCACGTCTGAGTCCTCTCTGTACACAGCTAACCCAGACCTCCATCAGGGTCTCTTCTGCCTTGTTACTTTAAGCATTTGTCTCTTTGTGGATGACTGTGTGATTGTGTACATGGAAATAGAGCAAACCTCTTGTTACAAAGTCAATAAATCTAACACCAGGAAAAGAGAATTACATGGAGGAAAATACAGATTTGTGTGGCCAGATGATTTTAAGGGCAAATTATTCTTGTAAATTATATGTTCATTGTCAAGAGAGATGAGCAAGCCAACCAAAGACATGTAAACAGTGTCTTCAGCATTTGCCCCAGAATAAAAATAATTCTCTTTTTCCATTTCAGAGGGAATAAAAGTTCTTAGACTATGGGCTGTTCAATGTCACATACCTTAAAGTTCTCACTAGCTTGAGGAAGAAAGTAACATCTGTGTTTAAAACATATTGCTGGCCATAAATTAACCCCCTCCCCAAGAATTCACATTAAATATATCAAATTTGCAATTATTTCATTTTATATTTATCAAAATGTTCTGTGGCATGAACTTAATGGGGGAAAAAAACCCTTTCTATGCCATTTCCTATTCAAGAAGCATTTTAACCTGACTTTAGCACATGTACTTAAAAAGGCTTTTAATGCAGAAAAATGTAAGCTTTAAAAATGTAAGTTATAGTCTAAACATCCATGTAGAATTTTAATAGCAAGCACAAAAATTACTTAATTGTGGGAAGGGAATGTATGAAGTTATAGGTCACTAAAGCCAATTTCAGGTTACTTATGTGAAAAGAAGCAAAATAAAATACATAAAAATTCTAATATTTTACTTGACATAGAACAAAATGTAAACTGTAGAGCTTTTCTTCCAGAGAAGTTTAATTTTTTAAATACTCCAAAATGTATTTTATCTGAATTTTTGTCATTTCCTTATTACATGTTTTGCAACAAAGCTCAGAACAGAACTAAATGAATTGGAAACCAAAAAGCAATACAAATGATCCACAAAACAGAAAGTTGGTTCTTTGGAAAGATTACATGTTTTATAGAAAAGAATGTGTACCAATGTGAAAAAATTTAAGAATACAGAGACAAAGAGGAAAAACCTCTATTCATCAACTCTAAATGGCTACATAATATTCCATTGTTTGATGTAGAATTTATTTGACCAAACTCCTAAGTGTTGGATATTTCTCCTCCAACTTCAGTCTTTACAATCAACATTTATATGAGTAATTATTTAATTGATAGTAAAAGTAAACACATTTTCATATAGTTACTACCTATTCATATTTCTTATCTATTAATTCATTAGTTTACTCCTTAGCCTTTTTTTTAAGTACTGGTGACATATTTCTTTTTTAACTTCAGGTCCATTGTGTTGAGCTATGGAACATTATTATCACTGGTTTCTGAAAAGTCCAATCCTGTTTTGTCACCTTGATTTATGTTTATATTTGTTTATACACTCCATTTCCCACATTCCGTTTCTCATCTCTTTTCCCAAGAGGAAACATTCTAAAGTACTTATGTGAAATTTATTTTGCTAAAAACAGAAGCTGTAGATTTCACCTAATCCTTTTCACATGTTTGGCCCAATGTATCAACCCAATTCATTGAATAGAAATTTCTTTTCACACAGAATTAAAATGGTTAACTCATTTCATGCTCAGCTCTATTTTGATCTGCTCTGGACTTGCTATTTACTTTCATTACTTATTTTATTAGACATATCCAATGCTTTTCAATAAATACAGAATTACTGTATGGTTTATTGTTGGGTTTATCAGGATAACTATTTTTATTATTTTAAAGTTTAGAATTAATAACTACTTCTTATTTTAAAAAATGAAAATACAGTATATAGAAAGAAGTTAATATTCTCTTCCTCCTCCTTAGAATTTCTTACTTCCCATAGGTTACAATTTGCAAAAATTTTCATGTCTATTCTTCAATACATTTTCCTGTCTTATATAGAAGTATCTTTTTTTCTATTTTTCAAAGAAATGAGATCCTAATATACACATTATTCTACAACTTGCTTTTTTCACTTTATAATATATCATAGATATGTTCTAAATTTCTTATAAAAAGACTTTTATCAGTTATGGTAAAGTTAGTAAAACCATTAAATGAATCTTTCTACAACACCATTAACTAAACTACAGACTCTATTTGGATTTCACTAATTTTCTACTAATGTCCTTTTGTTATTGCTGGTTGTTCCACAATCCTATCCAGAATTCCACATTATGCTTAATTGTTATGTTTCCTCAGTTTCCTACAACCTGTGACAATTTTATTTTATTTTTTATTTCAGCATATTATGGAGGTACAAATATTAAGGTTATGTATATTGCCCATTCCCCCCGCCCCCCTCGAGGCAGAGCTTCAAGTGTGACCATCCCTTAAATGTTGCACATCTCACTCATTATGTTTGTATATACCCATCCCCTCCTCCCCCCTCCCACCTGTCCGACATCCGATAACTGTTATTCCTATATGTCCACTTAGGTGTTGATATGTTAATACCAATTTGCTGGTGAGTACATGTAGGGCTTGTTTTTTCATTCTTGAGATAATTCACTTAGTAAAATGGGTTCCAGCTGTATCCAGGAAAATACAAGAGGTGCTATATCGCCATTGTTTCTTAAAGCTGAATAGTACTCCATGCTATACGTATACCACATTTTATTAATCCACTCATGTATTGATGGGCACCTGGGTTGTTTCCTTGGGGTTTTTCTAGAAGAATCTAGACAGGATAAGCCCTCCAGTCTGTCTGGTAAGTTCTCAGGATGAGATCAAGGGTTAACTGGGAGCCATCTCCCTACCATGCAGAAGGAATCTGCCCATGTAACGAGAAAATAAAGCCATCATACAGACAGAGAGAGAAGAAAGAGGGGAACCCATCTAGCCTCTGAGTGCCTGGGCCCTGTTTATTGCCAAACCCAGTCCCATCCCCACCCTTGCTACAGTTTGGTTTCGTGACCCAACAAAGCCCTCTCTTTGACAAAGCTAGTTTAAGTTGCACTCCTGTTATTTTCAAAAAAAAGAAACTCAACTATGACAATCACCTAGCCCACCACTCATTCACCAACAGACAGTTACTTAGTGCTAACAATATGCACTGTGGACTTAGATTGGGGCGTGGGGTGGACACAACGAAAGAAGAAAGGAAAGAGATTGACAAGTGCCTGCTAAACACAGGAGCAGGTGCTGGCCACATGCACATGCAATGCCTCCTTCAACTGCAGCAACTACTTTTACAGACAACAAAGCAGAGGCACAGAGAACATGCTCACTGGCATGCTCACAGCATCAGCTGTTCTCGTTAGTGGAGTGTTCACTACATGGCAGGTGCCGTGTGAAGCACTTCACAGGTATTAATGGCAGTATTCCACTGATCCTAAGGACACATCATTAATTTAAAAGAAAAAATGTACCTAATAATTATAGTAAAACACTTGTTATCAGTTAAACTGTGTCTCCCCCACCCACCTAAAATTCATATATTGAAATCCTAACTCCCAGTATCTCAGAATGTGGCCTTATTGGGAAATACGGTCATTGCATCTAATTAGTTAAAATGAGGTCATGCTGGAGTAGAGTGGGCCCCTGCTCCAATACGACTCGTGTTCGTATAAGAACTCTGAGAGAAGAGACAGACAATGCACAGAGGGAAAATGCTATGTGTAGACTGGAGTTCTACTGCCACAAGACAGGGACCTACCAGAAGCTAGGACTAGAGGCGAGGAACAGATCTGTACTCCAGAGGGAGCACGACTCTGCCTGTATCTTGATCGTGGACTTCCAGCCTTCAGAACTGAGAAGACAGCGAATTTCTGTTGTTTCAGCCACCCAGTCTGCAGTACTTAGTACCAGCCCTAACAAACTAATGTAACATTGTCGCTTGGATGATGCACTGGACTTATGAGATGTTAAAATGTCCATCATACAGTTATGAGATAAAATAGTTTGATATTCACAACAAATCTACAAACCAAATCTACAAAGCCTAACAAAGCTGTCCCCATTTGACAGATGGAGATATTGAGGCAGTAAGTATCTTACTTAAGTTTCGTGTTACGCATTGGTGGAGCTAGGACTGAATGCGATTCTAGGTTCTTAAACAGTGCCCTGCACTGCCACCCAGAAGTCGCCGCCATAACAATGCACACATCAAGCCTGCACACAGCTCTTCAACTTTTAGACCATTGAGAACTGTGGTCCCCAACCCCAGCTGGCAGACCAGTACTGGTCCGTGGCCTGTTAGGAACCGGGCTGCACAGCAGGAGGTGAGCAGCAGGCAAGAGAGCAAAGATTCATCTGTATTTACAGCTGCTCCCTGCTGCTCGCATCACCACAAAAGCTCTGCTTCCTGTCAAATTAGTGGTGGCATTAGATTCTCATAAGGGCATGAACCCTACTACAAACCACGCATGCAAGGGATCGTACGTTGAGTGCTCATGAAAATCTAATGCCTCATGATCTGAAGTGGAGCTGAGGCGGGAGCGGCTGCAAATACAGATTATCAATCATTAGCAGAGAGGTTTGACTGCACAATAAATGTAATGTGCTAGAATCATTCCGAATCCATGCCCCCCCACCCTGCCCAGTCCATGGAAAAATTGTCTTCCGTGAAACTGGTCCCTGGTGCCAGAAATGTTGGGGACCGCCGATTTAGAGCAACTGCCAAAGTCCCATCCCCAGAGAAGAATAACCATATGCCCAAAGGGACTCTTTACTCTCTATTCCTCTTCTAGCCTCAGTAGACAAAAACAATTCAAACTGTAGCACTTGGGCCAGATGTTTGCCTGGGGCTTAAGCTATGCTTCCAGTCCCAGAAATTCTCCAGGCTGCCCCTTAGTGCAGTTCTAACCATGACATATCAGATCACAATGGAGAACTCCCCAGGAGACCCAGCAGAAACACCGACAAAGGCCAGAGCTTGCCCTTTTTGTACAACAAATGGAACAC
>CAUYPO010025943.1:0-22314 GCA_963574435.1 Cheirogaleus major
TCCCGTGTGCCAGACGCGGAACGCGCAGCGGGTGACGGGAACCCTGGGAAGGGCTAATTGGACTGTTCCTCTGGGGGTTTGAGCTCCCCTCAGGAGCTCCCTACAATACCCTGCAGGGTGTGGTGTGTAGAGTGTGTGGTGGGGGGTGGGTGGGTGTGTGTGGTGTGTGGGGTGTGTGGGGGGGTGTGTTGTGGGGGGGTGGTGGGTGTGGTGGGGGGGGGGGGTGTGGGGGGGGGGGGGGTGGTGTGGGTGGTGTGTGGGGGGTGTGGTGTGTGTGGGGGATGTGTGTGTGGTGTGTGTGTGTGTGGTGTGTGGGGGATGTGTGTGTGGTGTGTGGCGTGTGTGTGGTGTGTGGTGTTGTGTGTGTGGTGTGTATGGGGCATGTGTGTGGTGTGTGGGGTGTGTGTGTGGTGTGTGGGGTGTGTGGGGTGTGTGTGTGTGGTGTATGGGTTGTGTGATGTGTGGCGTGTGTGTGGTGTGTGTGTGGGGTGTGTGTGTGGTGTGTGTGTGGGGTGTGTGTGTGTGGTGTGTGGTGTGTGTGGGGTGTGTGTGTATGGTGTATGGGTTGTGTGATGTGTGGCGTGTGTGTGGTGTGTGGTGTTGTGTGTGTGGTGTGTATGGGGCATGTGTGTGGTGTGTGGAGTGTGTGTGGAGAGTGTGTGGCATGTGTGGCGTGTGGCGTGTGGCGTGTGTCTGGGGCAGGCAGGGTGGGGGCAGGGCATGCCGGGTAGGGGGACTGGAGACAAAGCTTCCCCTCCAGCCCGCTCCCCCAGGGCCCCACCAAACCAGGCTGCTTTGATTTACTCCCTGTCAGCCTGGAGCAGAGAACCGGAGAAGGGAAAAGAAGAAAAATATTAACCCTTCCTGGGCCCCTCTCCACTTCATTTTCCTCCCCTTCCTGCTCCCCAAATCTAGTGCCAAATGTCAACCTGGAGAGTCTCTTAGCAGGCACTTCAGGTCTGCGCCCTGCAGCAAAAAATAGACATCTGTCTTCTTCATTGGCTGGAAAAAAAATGTTGGCAAGACACTATATTTTTTTAAAAGAGGTAAAACTAGAAGATTCCACTGCCCTCCCACTCTTTATAACCCCTGCCTCTCCCAGGCGGATAACTCCGAACAGAAAATACTGCAGAGCCACAGCACAGCTTGGGAGATAGGAACAGAATTTCCATGAAAATGAAGGACACGCCTTGCCCGGGCAGAGCAGGCACTAGAAGGTACCCTTTGCCTTGGACTGTGCAGCCCACACAGACCCCACAGGCGGGGAAAGGGCCAGAGGTCAGGCCTGGAGGCAGATTCCTAAACAGACAGGCGCCCAGCGGAACACCTTGACAAGGGCCTCAAAAATTATGCAGCCTCATGTGCCATGCGGGTTTCGCTCATGCACCTGCATATTTTGGGCCTTTTCTTAGGGGATGGGGATGGCTTGCATGGAATGACCCGGTGCTGCCGGGCCAGGGACAACTCTGTTTTTGAAAACATTGTTTCCTGTAATAGCTAGTCAAGAACTAAAAACCAAAAATGGAATGCAGCCGGGCGCCAGAAACTCTCCGCAACACCTCCCCGTCAAAGACGATGGTTCTCCCCAGACAGTACTGTCTCCTCAGCCTCTTCCTGAGCCAGTGCCCATCCCCAAAGGTGGTTTGGGCCAAGCCTGCACTTCCAGAATGTGGGGAGGGGGGCGTTCTTCAAAGGGCAGCCCCCACAAAGGGCAGAGGACTAGTTTGGTGGTCCCAGGCAACTGTGGTAAGACATGGCAAGGACACTCCAGTCCCCCACAGGATAAAAACGCTGCCATGTGCCCGGCACAGTGGCTCACGCCTATAATCCTAGCACTCTGGGAGGCCGAGGCAGGAGGATTGCTCAAGGTCAGGAGTTCGAGACCAGCCTGAGCAAGAGCGAGACCCTGTCTCTACTAAAAATAGAAAGAAATTAATTGGCCAACTAAAAATATATAGAAAAAATGAGCTGGGCATGGTGTCACATGCTTGTAGTCCCAGCTACTTGGGAGGCTGAGGCAGGAGGATCACCTGACCCCAGGAGTTTGAGGTTGCTGTGAGCTAGGCTGACACCATGGCACTCTACTCCGGGCAACAGAGTGAGACTCTGTCTCAAAAAAAAAAAATGCTGCCATGTGAAAGAGGGTGCCCAGGTACAGCTTCTCATGCAACCCTCACAGTGATGCAGAGGCATGGCTCTACTGGAGTTTTTGTCCCCATGAAAGAGAAGAGGAAAAGGCGATGGGAGCTCACGGTCACACTGGCAGACTGGGACCCTTTGACCCCACTTTTTTCCCGGCAGTCCAGAACATTGAGATTAAATAATACGTTTACTGAGATAATTCATTCTAGTTGGTTGCATATAAATGAGTTATTATGGATTACATGTGTGACTTATGAGTTCAAGGCCATGTGTCTGAATATAAACTGGGATGCCTGTTCTTCTCACTTAAGAGACAATGGAATGTTCTATGAGGATCAAAGAGGTGCAAGAGCCATCCCAAGGTGGGAGAATAAGGGGTGTGGAGTAGAAAAGAGAGTGGGAGAGTGTCCAGGGAAAGAGAAAAAATTGGAAGTACCAGCAGGCCATTAAGGTAGGGCAAGAAGTTGCCAGAAGATGTGGGCTCAAAGCAAACAGACTCCCAGACACAACTCCTCAGCCAGAAGCTCCAGGCAGGAGGTGAGGAGGACAGACTTGGTTCAGATCAAGTCCAGGAACCATGGAAACTGTCCCCATGCTGGCCAGAGCTGTCCTCTACCTCCGTGACTGCCTGAGAGATTCCAGCCGCTGTATCCCCATGTCCTTACTGCCGGGGCTCTAGAAGACCTGCCTAAATGAGTGTCCATGGTGACCACCAGGAGAAGTCACCGAGGGGATCAGAGAGGGTCCCCCCGCCTGCTCCCAGGGCCTCTGACTGCAGCAGGAAAGAAAGAGAGCAAGCAGCGGCTGGCCCAGGACACCCAGGCCAGATGCAGGAGGGATATTGCATTTAATAAACCAAGTGTTAAAACATGATCCAGGAGAAACTGGAAGCTTCATACACTGTTGGTGGCAATGCAAAATGATGTAGCCACCGTGGAAAACAGTTTGGTGGTTTCTCCAATAATAAAACACAGCATTACCATATGACCCAGCGATTCCACTGCTAGGTATATACCCAAAAGAATTGAAAGCAGATGTTCAAACAAAAATTTATACAGGAATGTGCATAGCAGCACTATTCATAATAAAGAAAAGGTGGAAATAACCCAAAGGCTCATCAACAAATAAATAGATAAGCAAAATATGGCATATCCGCACAATCGAATATTAATCAGTCACAAAAAGAAAGGAAGTACCGATACATGCCATGACATGGACAAATCTTGGAACATTGTGCTAAGTGAAAGAAGCCAGGCGCGAAGGCCACATGTGTACAATTCTATTATGTGAAATGTCCAGAACAGGCAAATCGATGGAGACAAAATGCACGTTCGTGGCCGCCAGGGGCTGGAGAAGGGAGTGTGGAGAGACGAGGAGTGACTGCCCGATGGGTACGGATATTCTGTTTCGGATGATGAAAAATTCTGGAACTAGAATGTACTTAATGTTACTGAATTGTATGCTTGGAAGTGGTTAAAATGGTAGAGAGAGACTCCAAAAAATGTATCCAGCAATTTTCCTCCTTCCTTAAGTTCACAAACTTTAATTTATTGAAAAGGAACTTGATCTACATCCAATTAAAAGCTAGGTTTCAAGCTTTTAATCATTCCATGATGTCAGATTTGCCTCATCTGGAAGCATCATGTTGGAGGCTCTGCTTGGGAGAGGCTGGTGCCAAAGGAGAAGAACAATCCAATCCTCTGTGAGCCTCGTCCGGGTTACTGTCCAGTGAAGTCCCTCAGCTTTGTGGAGGGTTTGCCAGGTAAGAGGCCTCACTGCTTACCTGTAAACCTCGCTTCTACACTGTGGAAGAAATGAGGCTGTCAGTATTTCCTTCCTACAAGAGAAGAAACTGAGACTCTTGGGGACGAGGGCAAATGACTTGCCGAAGGTCACACAGCCTCAGTGTAGAAGCTTCCAGACCCTGGCCCGGCGCTCCTCCTCCCATGAGCACCTCCCTGTGTCCTGACACAACATCTCTGGCCAAAAGCCTCCGAATCGCTGGCAGAAACCCTCAGCCCAAAACTGTGAACCTCCACGGTGGGTTGCCTGAGCTCAGTGGTGACAGCAGAGGGACTTGCATTCTTTCCCCAGTTCTGCCCCTAGAGAGGTGGCTGTCCCACCCAAAGGCAGAAGGGAGTGGGGAGGAAATAAAGTACAACTCAGGGTCTTAAAACTAATACTAGAGGTGTTTTTCTTTCTTTTCTTTTTTTTTTTTTTTTTTTCTTCTTTCCCTGAGATTAGTTGCCTGGCCACGTCCTTTTACAAAATCTTAAGAACCCAAGTACTCTTAGACTGAACCATGTGAAATCTGCATGTGTAAGTGTAATGAGTAGAACTTCATCCTCCAAAAAGATATATTCACGTCCTAACCCCACGTACCTGTGAACATGACCTTATTTGGAAACAAGGTCTTTATAGACGTCATCAGGTTAACAAGAAGTCATACTGGCTTAGACTGGCCCCTAATCCAATGACTAATATCATTATAACAAGAGGAACACTTGGACACAGAGACACAGAAGAGCCCAGGGATGAAGGCATGTGACCACAGAGGCAGAGACCAGAGCAATGCGGCTATACAAACCAACGAATGCCAAGGAGTGTGGACAACAGCTAGGAGGTAGGAAGAGACAAGGAAGGTCCTTCCCTAGAGCTTTCTTTGGCAGCATGGCCCTGCTTACACCTTGGCTTTGGCTCTATACCCTCTAGAACCGTGAGAGAATACATTTCCATTGTTTTAAGTCATCCGCTTTGCAGTAAATAGTTCTGGCAGCCCTAGGAAATTAATATGGTACAGAAAAAGATGGTTGGATGTCAGCCATTCCACGTGACTCACGGTGGATGTGCCTGGTCTGGGGCAGTCGACTCAGCCAGGCACGAGGTGCTCAGCCAACCCTGGGGGTAGAGGCCAGCAGCCTGCTGGGCTCCAGGACTTGGTTGCTTGGAGCAGGCACCATCTTGGCACCCTGGACTCACATGGACTGTTGCTGACCCATGACGAGCCCTGGCCAGATGTTGTCCCTACATTTCTTCTCTTTCTTCTCTGATGACTCACTCCCCAGGCCAAGAGCCACCCAAGCGTCCATAATGGGTGTGCAGAGTTCTGGACATTGGTTGTATGACAATGGAAATGTACTTAACACTACTGAACTGTACACTTAGAAATGGTTAAGACAGGCCTGGTGTGGTGTCTCATGCCTGTAATCCCAGCACTTTGAGAGGCAGAAGACTGGAGGATCGCTTGAGGCCAGGAATTCCACAGCAGCCTGAGCAACATATCAAGATCCTATCTCTGCAAAAAAAAAAAAAAAATAGAAAAATTAGCCAGGTGTGGTGGTGTGTGCCTATAGTCCCAGCTCCCTGGGAGGCTGAGGCAGGAGGATCGCTTGAGCCCAGGAGCTCAAGGCTACAGCGAGCTATCATGATGCCATTGCACTCTATCCCGGGCAACAGAATGAGACCCTGTCAAAAAAAAAGAAAAAACAAAAAAAGTTAAGATGGTTAATTTAATATTCTGTGTATTTTGCCACAACTTAAAAAAAAATCCAACTCCTTCTATGTTCTCTGGCCCCGCCCGGCTCCATGTCCGACTTGGTATCCTACACCTCTCCCTACTCCCTTGGCTCTGGCCATTCTGGCTTCCTGGTTGACATCCTTCTTTCCCCACCCCCCCACCCCAGAATGTTCTTCCTCCAGATGTTCTCATATCTTACCCTTCCACATTCTCGGGCCTCTGTGCAAGGAGACTGTCCCTCAACACCCTTTCCGGAACAGCAGGCACCCTCGCTTTATTCCTCATCATGGCGCTTCCCATACGTGACACTGTGAGTCCCAGGGTCTGCTTGTTTATGCTTTCTCTCCCCTCTGGATGCTCGGCACATGAGAGGTGCTTGGTAAATGCAAATGCACTGTGCTGAGAAATGTGACCCCGGAGTGCAGTCTCCCTTGAATGACAAGAGCAGGGGCCCCAGGGGCTTCAAGCCACCCTCCTACTGCTCAACAAATCCAACTTCTTCCCTGGACAACTGGATCCCTTCAGATGCCTCAGAAACTGACATGGTAAATGACAGGATGGCATGTGTATAATACTGACAGCTCTTAGAGAAAATAGTTACAAAATGTATAACAACTGGCACATAGCAAAGCTCACATCTGTGGAATGAAGATCTTTAGAACTGGCATGATTTAAAAATTCAAATTTAACCTGTTTTTCCATGTTCTCCAGTCACATGTAAGGCTGCTGGTCTGGGGTCAGGACACCTGGGCTGGTGAGTCAGGACACTTGGGTGACCAGTGCCACTATTCACTTGCTATGTGACCGTGGGGAAGTCACTATCCTTCTCTGGGCCTTAGTTTTGTTTTTGATCCTGTAAAAGGACCAGGTTGGTGTCCTATAGGTCCTTTCTTACTTGAACGTTCTAGCAACTTTGAAAAGTTGTAGTTCATTCTCTCTTTAAGATTTCTGGGATTTTAAGTTCATCCCAAACTGCTAATTGATCTGATTCCTTTCCTACTCTTCCATCAGTTGCAACACAGTAACCGTAGAGAAACAGTTCTACCCAAGAGTAAAACCACAATGATTCATATCATGTCAAACCTAAATGCAACGGGGGAGGGGCAATGCAGAAGAATAGGGAAATTTACTCGTTCTTGGAATAAGAAGGAGTTTGAACTCAAAACTGCACTATTCACCGTGGCATCATTCACTGTGACAAGCTGCTGTTTTTCACAGGATTGTAAAAGGTAATTCCTCAGGCATTCCGATGGTGTTAGAACTACGGAGTCCCATCCTGTCAATAAAAACGGAACCAACCCTGTCTTTAGAGAGGCCAAGAGTGCGTCTTAAGGGAAGGGCACAGGGAACAGAACTGTTCCCGGAGCAGTTCCAGAGGCTGGGACAGAAAGCGCTGGAGTGGCGTGGGGGGCACTGGGCATTGTGTCCACAGACGCTGGGTTGGGGGCGTGGGCGCCGGTGCCTCCCTGCCCCCCCCCAGCCGGCCTTGGCTCACCGAGCAGGAAGCAGGGCCTGTGGTCCCCGGGCCCCACACGCTCAGAGGCAGGCAGGCAGGAGGGCCGCGGGGACTTTCAGTGCGTGGCTGTAGGAAATTTACCAAGTGGAACAGGGGACGCTGAAAGAGTTCCTGTGCTTTTCCGAAGAAGGGCCCGAAGCTACTTAAGCCAAAAATAGATGAGTGAGCGTGTGTGTGTGTGTGTGTGTGTGTGTGTGTGTGTGTGTGTGTCAGTTCTGGTAATCTACAAAGACAAGGCTGTGGCTCTCCCCACCTCTGTGCCCCTTCCCATTCTTGCACATCGGAGCAGAGGGTATCTGACAGTGGGCGAGGCCAGCCCTCCAGGACTTATGTGCGAGGTGGCCCAAGCAGCCTCAGAGGAGTATTAGAAAGGAAAGGAAAGTTAGACCAACAAGTCTGGCCACCCTCTGGAAAAAAAAAAAATAAAGCTGCTATCATCAAAGAGAAGGGACCATTATGCTTACAGCCTACCCTGACCTCTGTGATCAGAATTTGTCTCTGTGGGGTGTAGCCAGAGACGTTACAAGTGAAAAAGAGGGAGTTGCTATTTCACCTAAAATATCAAAAACTGTAAAAAAAACAATATTAAAAAACTGTGGCTCTGGCAGCTTAGGTGGCTACCACTGTCACTCTCATGCAGGCACAGATGGCTCTGTGGCCTCGGTTTTCTGAGAACCTCGGAGGATGTGGGCTCACTCCGGCCCTCTGAGAACGCCTTGCCACTTTGGCGCTGTGAACACGAGTGGCACTGGTCATCTGGTGAAGTGGCAGTGACCAGGAGGAGACAAGCTTTGTTGAAGGCGAAAATGAGAGGATTTCTCGCAGTTCTGAAGATGGCTGAGAGCCACAGGGCAGGAGAGGAAGACGGTGGCCATCCACTGGCTCATAGTGGACAAGTAATGTTCATGAACACATGTGGTTGCTCTCCGGGTGTGCCCAAAGATAACTGGAGTTGGACATATTCAGGGACAACCAGACATCCGAAAAAAACATGACACCATGATTGAGAGCCAGCAGACAGAAAAACAGGCTCACAAAGGTTTCAGATGTTTGAATCATGAGACACAGACTAAAACAATTCTACCTACTATATTCAAGGAAATAATCAACAAGTTTGAAAATTTTAGCAAGGAACTAGAAACTGTAAGCAATGTCATAGTTGATACGAAAAAGAACTAAAAAAAACAACTTCCAGATGTGAAAAGTACACTAACTAAAATTAAAGACCAAATAAATGGCTTTAGCTACACTTTGAACACAGCTGAAGACAGAATTTGTATACCAAAATCAAGGCAGAAGAAATTATCAAGATTACAGTATAGGGAGACAGAAAAATTAAAAGGAAAGAGAAGGTAATAGACTTAGAGCATACAATGAGTAGACCTAATGTGCATTTAATTGAATTATCAAAGGAAGTAAAAGAGGGAAAGGCATAAAAAAAATATTTGAATATATTAATGTAATGATGGGGGAAGGAAGGAATAAAGAGAGGAAGTAAAGGAGGGAGGCGGGGAGGGATGGGAAGGGAAGGGAAATTTTTAAAACAGCCTGAGGGAAAAAAGAGATTACCTTTACAGAATCCATAGCAAAACAGTCAACTGAATTCTTAAAAGCCACAATGGAAGCCAGAAGACTGTACAATCATGTCTTCCATTTGCCTAAAGAAAAGCCCAGATCCTCTACCCATGGAAAATATCCTTCAAGAATGAAGGTGTGAGCTGGTGCTTTGGCTCCTGCCTGGAGGCTGAAGCAGGAGGATCGCATGAGCCCAGGAGTTCGAGGCTGCAGTGAGCTGTGATCGCACCACTGCTCTCCAGCCTGGGTGACAGAGTGAGATCCTGTCTCTAAAAAAATAAATAAACAGAAATAAAAGAAAAGTTAAAAAAAAAGTAAGAATGGAGGCAAAATACAGCCATTTGGGACAAGAAAAAACCCTACAAAACCCCAAGAGCATTTACCACCAGCAGATCAGGTTGGAAGATTAGAAGTACAAGAAGGAATGAGAATTGAAGAAATGGTAAATATCTTCATGGGAAAAAGTGACTGGACTGTCATCAGATCAGAAGTGTGTTTGGGCGCAGGGAGGAGGAAAAGAAAAAAGAGGTGTGTTGGGAACTACCTAAGCTCACTCCAGGCATATGAGAAATTGACTGTCAGGGGTGTCGGGCAAACTCCCAGAGGGCTGGCGAGCTGCCATCCTCCTGGGGGCGGAGGCTGAGTTCCCCTCTCCACACGGAGCCTGGTCAGGAAGAGTGTGCCTTACCCAGTGAGATTCACAGGGAGCAAACTGGGTTCCCAAATATGAGCCACAGATGAAACTTCACGAGGACACTTGCAGTCGTAGGCACCAGTTTGCAACAGAGCTGATTCTCTCATGACACTACCTAGTGAGCCCCACGGTGAAAAACTTCAAGGATCTGTTTATTTAACACTGGGTGAGTAATCACCTAGTCCACTCATATTCAAAGAAGAAAACTACTATGCAGAGTCAAAAAAAAAAAATTCTGTAAAGTCATACAGTGGGAGGTGACGTTGGCGGGGAGCAGGGTGGTAGCAGTGCACGGGAGTGGAATGGAGTGAAAGGAAGCTCAGCTGCAAATGAATGGGACTGGAAGCCTGGGGGTGAGTGGATCAAAGATGACTCAAAAAATCTAACTTGAGAGACTCAAGGGTGCCTTTTACTGAGATGAGAAACACACAGAAAAGAGTACTTAAAATTTTATTTGCACTCTAGCCTGGGTAACAGAGCAAGATCATATCTATAAATGAAAGGGGATGGTGGGGTGGAGAGAGAGAGGAAGAAGAAGAGAAAAGGAAAAAGAAGAAAAGAAAATTAGGGGACAGGAGTAGGGAGAATGCAGATTCAAGATTTCAATTTTAGGCTTCTTTGTTTGGTTGGTTAGTTTATTTTGAGATAGAATCTCACTCTGTCACCTCAGGTAGAGTGCAGTGGTGTCATCATAGCTCACTGCAACCTCAAGCTCCTGAGCTCAAGCAATCCTCCTGCCTCAGCCTCCCAAGTAGCTGGAATTACAGGCACACGCCACCATGCCCTGCTAATTTGTCTATTTTTAGTAGAGATGGGGTATCGCTCTTGCTCAGGCTGATCTCTAACTCCTGAGTTCAAGCCATCCTCCCGCCTCAGCCTCCCACAGTGCTAGGATTACAAGCGTGAGCTACCGCACCCGGCCTAATTTTAGACTTTTAAATTGGTGATGCTTGTGAGACCTCCAAGTGGAGACAGCCTGTCTGCAGTTGGAGCCCAGAGGAGGGGTTGAGGCTATAAATATAAATATCGGAATTATTAGCACACTATGGATGGTATATAAAGCCACAGACTGGAATGAGATCATTTAACAAGAATGTGTATAAGTATTTTGAAAATATAGATAATTAAAAAGAAGAAAATAAAAATAGTCCATAATCTAAGAAGAGAAATCATCATTTACAATTAGGTGTTTAGCCCTTCCAGAATTTTTAATTATCCATATATAAGCATATGTATGGCAAGGCAGGATATTATTACTGAATAACAAACAGTGGTCTTGCCCACGATTTCCTTGTACTCCTCTGCCCTCTCTTCTCTCCAGCCTTTGGAGGCAGCAGCCAGCCATTCGAGGCTCACTGCTCAGCGAAGGGGTGTGATAACAGAATGTCTTCTAGTTTCTGAGTCTCCAAGAGGCATAGAAAGGACCAAGATCATCCCCAGATGGTAGATTTGGAAGAACACCTAGTCTAGGTAAGGTTCTCCTAGAATGGGAGGAGGAAGAGGACCAGAGGGAAGCAATGGTCCCTTCGGTGCTGGTGGGCCCCAGGAGGAAGGGCCTTCCCCCCACTCCAGGCCAAGTGCTGGGCCAACCCCCCAATGGAATCTGATAGCAGCAGCTTCCCAGGCCTCTCTGTCCATGTAACACCAAAGGAGAGGGCCCAGACCCCAGAGGAGGAAAAACAGCCAGGTGCATCTGGATGGAGGGCCCCTGGCCCCTGCCGTGGGCAGAAGCAGTGGCAGGGTCCGGGGGGTCCGAGTGTGGCGCCAGGAACAGCGTGGAGCTGATGTTTTGCTCAGAGCTTCCAGCAGGGGCATTGCTCCTCGGTGACCTGAGTGGACCAACCACCGTGGACATCAGTGAGAATTGGATGGACCCCACATAGGCCTTGGCACCTCAGGGAAAACAGGGGACCCCTAAAATGATATGGGAATGTGGGGGCTCAAGAGTTGTGGAGTGGTGGGGCGTGATGGCTCACGCCTATAATCCTAGCACTCTGGGAGGCCGAGGCAGGTGGATCCTTTGAGCTCAAGAGTTTGAGACCAGCCTGAGCAAGAGCGAGACTCCGTCTCTACTAAAAATAGAAAGAAATTAGCTAGACAACTAAAAATATAAAGAAAAAATTAGCCGGCTATGGTGGCGCATGCCTGTAGTCCCAGCTACTCGGGAGGCTGAGGCAGGAGAACTGCTTGAGCCCAGGAGTTTGAGGTTGCTGTGAGCTAGGCTGATGCCATGGCACTCTAGTCTGGGCAACAGAGTGAGACTCTGTCTCAAAAAAAAAAAAAAAAGAGTTGTGTGCCAACCAGAGAATGCAGGCCAGACCCAGCCAATCGCCCTTACCTGCTGTAGACAGGTGAGGGCTGACCCACTCATCCCACTTTGCCCAGGAAGTTCCCAGTTCTAGCACCAAAGATCCCACTACCCAGGAAATCAACTCTCAGTCCCAAGCAAACCAGATGGTTGGTCACCTATACCTCAACAAGAAGATTCTGAGGAACAGTAAAAATAAAACTATTAGTATCTTCAGAACAAGTAGTTCCCTGACAGAGGGTCAGAAGCAAGCAAATTCCTGATCCTTGGTGTCACGATCAGAGCACTGGACTCAGAGTCTGACCACATATGCTGTGTGACTCTGAGAAGTCACTCAAGCTCTCTGTTCCCAGTTCCTGTAGAGCAGAGAGCAAGACCCCTGATGTTGTATCTTAACCATGCTCTGAGTTCCTAGAGGAGTCTTTGAAGGAGAAAGGTCCTCTCAAAGTACCTCCGAAGGCAGGAAAGGCATACAGAGGCCAAGTATGGCCACTGCCTCAAATCACTCTTTCAAAGGACTGAAAGAGTATCAGCTGGGCTCAAGCAATTAAACAAATGACAAACGCACCGTGTTGTCACAGACATGTGAGCAGGAGCCCAGCAGTAACTCCTCAGGTTGTGATTGGATTTGGGGGTGCTCTAAGTTCCTTGGGAGAGCCCATATCTAGGTCTGGCCCCCTCTGTTAGCTTCTCCTGCCAGGAGCCACCTGCAGAGACCGTGAGCTGTGAGTTCCTCTGTCCTGGCTTCTCCCGTGTAACTCCCAGCGCCTCTGCGCACGCGCGGTCCCCCCAGAGGCCAGAGGGCCAGTGACGATTCCAGAGAAGTGGCCGCACACACAGGCCCCAAGCCCACCACTGCCCTAAGGGTATGGAGAGGAATCTTATCCCCTTGGAAAACAAAACTTTGTGGAGAAGAGGGATGAAGTAAATAGTAATAACCCTCTGGGCATGTAACCATACTGCCTTCTTGAAAACAAAGGGCAGCTGCGTGTCTTCTCTTCCTATGGTGTCTTCTCTTCCTGTGTCACATCATGACTACCCGGTGAACATCCAGCTCAAAGTTGCTAGAGCTGAGGCCCCAGATGCATTAAGACTTTTAAAGGGGGAGTTGAGCCTGCCACATCCCAACATTATAGGGGAACCAGGCACTATCAGATCTCTAAGTGGTGAAAATAATT
Source organism: Cheirogaleus major (assembly GCA_963574435.1). Lineage (NCBI taxonomy): Eukaryota > Metazoa > Chordata > Mammalia > Primates > Cheirogaleidae > Cheirogaleus > Cheirogaleus major. The sequence continues at coordinate 12,931 of CAUYPO010025943.1, forward strand.
TTCCCACATGGGAGACACTATCCACGTGCTCAAATCAAGTCCTAAAGTGAGGTTGTCTCCCCGTGTTGTGAACGTTCAGGTGCCTTTTCTTGAAGCATCTTCCGCCTTGCTCTGGGCCTTGCTTCTGGGGTTATCCTTTGCCCAAAGCTGCTGGCACCTGAATCCACCTTGGCCTCTGAACATAGCTCAGCCACGCCCGTGCATCCTGGCTCTGTCATTCCTCATTGTGCCCATCAGGGCAGAGGCCAGCCAGTGGGAGGTCACACCACCCCCACTCCTGCTTTCAGACTCAGTGGCATTTATTGACTTCTCCTGTGTGTGTTTTTTCACAAATTTTACCTTTTTTTCATTTTTGTGCCCTTTAGGGTAGGAATGACTAGCCCTACTTAATTGATGGGTGTGGTAGACAGAATAATGGCCCCCAAAGATGTCCACACCCTGATCCCTGGAACCTGCGAACATTTCCTTCTATGGCAAAAGAGACTTTGCAGATGCCATTAAGTGAAAGATCTTGAGATGAAGATACTGTTCCGGATTATCAGGATGGGCTCTGAATGCAACCACAGATGTTCTCCTACAAAGGAGGCAGAGGGAGATTTGACAAGAAAGAAGGCAATAAAACAAGATGCTACACTGCTGGCTTTGAAGATGGAGGAAGGGACCACCAAGCAAGGAACACAATGAATGCAGCATCGAAGCTGGAAAAGGCAAGGAAATGGACTCTACCCTAGGGCCTCCAGAGGGATCTTGGCCCTGCCAACATCTTGATTTCAGCCCAGCGAAATTGATTTCAGACTTCTGACCTCCAGAACGCTGAGAGAATAAATGTGTGCTATTTTAAGTCAACAAGTGTGTGCTAATATATTACAGAGGCAATAGGAAACTAATAAAATGAGTAAACCGAGAGGTTTAATGACTTGCTTCATGTCGTCCAACAGGTTAAGTAGAGCTGGAATTCCTACTCTGACCTTTGGATTCTAAGCCTCATATTCTGCTACACCATGCTGCTTCTGAGACTATGCAGCAATTCGGAGTATAATAATTAGAAAACAGATAAATTAGGTAAACATCATGTGTGTATGTGTGCACGTGTGTGTGTGTGTGTGCGCCTGTATTAGCAAGAGGAGAGAGAGGCATAAGAAAGAACATATCGTTGAATTGTATTTATCCCTCAAACTATCCAATGGGAAATCGAGATGCACTAAATATAAGGTTTTTTGTTTTTTTTTTTGAGAAAGAGTCTCACTCTGTCACCAAGCATCAGAGCTCACTGCAACCTCAAACTCCTGGGCTTAAGTGATCCTCCTACCTCAGCCTCCCAAGTCACTGGGACCACAGGGGCACACTACCATGTCCCAGTAGTTTTTTCTATTTTTGGTAGAGACAGGGTCTCAATCTTGCTCGGGCTGGTCTCAAACTCCTGAGTTCAAGGGATCCTCCCACCTCAGCCTCCCATAGGATGACAGGCGTGAGCCACCACGCCTGACCCCAAATACAACTTTTAAAGAGATGTCATTAAGCTCAGTTTCATGCCTCTGTTTTCTCTAGTCACACTGCCGTCGGTCTTCATATTGCAATACAGAGTGTTGATCTTGTTCTGTCCATGTGTTCACCTAAAGTGGTGGCCTTATAGGAATGCTAGAAAGAAAACAAATTATGGTCCCTTGTGTGTCCTGTTAAATAACAGAATGTGAATAGAATAAATATAAGCCAGGCTCAGGGCCTGAAGGCCAAAGTTCAGTGGCTGCATTTCCTAAAGGAGACCCAGGGTGAGCACAGCCCTAATGGACACTGTTCACTTTTGTCCAGAGCCATCCTTGAGGCCTTGCTCACCTAGCACATGTTGAATTTTCTTTCCTGTTAGCTGCTCAAAAAAACACCCTAGAATTGCAAACTGGGAAGGTACCTCATTTAACTTAATGAAGAATCTGAGGCCCAGAGAGGTCAGGGGCAGCTCAGAATCTGCAGGTTGTGTTCACAATCTGATAGATCACCAGTACTTGCAGGGAATGAGGAAAGCTTCTCTCACTTTCTTAAAGCTCTGGATGGAAGAACTACAAGGATCTTTCCTTTTATCATCTTCTGAGAAAGCAGAAATCCTATCTGTTGCTGAGCGGCTCGGTGCTTTTTTACATATGAAAACTCCACTGTACCCTACTCCCTTTGATATAAAAATTTTGACCTCTCCGGGCTGTTTATGTGTAAGTACATCTGGTTAGTTATATATGATGTCATGGTATTATCTGAGGGGTCACAGTGCATTTCATGTCCTTGTTTGGAAATAGAAAAATAAGAGCACAAGGCCTCTAGCCAGAAGATGCTAGCATGAAGGCAGGAATTTAAATAGCATGGCAGGGGAAATCTGGAGCCATCATACACTCTACTTCCCTGAACCGGTGGATTTTACTGAGGGACACATGCTTATTTGGTCCATAACATCTACTGGCAGAGAATTCCAAGGCCCAGGGAAGCAGCAGGAGTCCCCACAGGCAAGGGGGAGCCCCACTTACTTTAGCACACGTGTGGTTTCTCTTCATAATTGACAGTGCGATGGCATCAGACGTCATCTTCCACAATTACATCTCCATCCTCGCCTTTCTGTTTCGAGTTGTTCTCTTGGGAAACTCTGTTCAAATCTTGAGGAGCTGAAAATGCACTACCAAAGCTTAACGTTATGGAGCCTTCGTTTCTATTTTGGGCACCTTTAACTTCTTAGGCAAACATTCCATCTAACAAACACTGGGAAGTGTAAGTTGGAAAAGACCCTCTACTTTATTAAATTCCCTCATTCTTTTCCAAGGCTCTCCCCTAAAACTCTGAAATCCCCTTATCAGCTCTCATAAAAACAACAGAAGGAAACGAGTATTTTCTAAACCCTTAATCCCACTCCTACCTAACCTCCCTCACTGTGCTCAGGCTTCCTGTTTCTTTAACTCAGTCTTCATCACTGATTGAAAAGCCACTAACACCTCTATTGTTGCCAGGAATTTCCTCTAGCTGGGACCCCCCAGTCTGCTGTTTTCATTAGGAGATGTGGCTGTCTGAAGCCCAGCTGGGGGTATCAGTGTGGAATCAGGTAGAAGCTTCCTAATGGCCAGGTAGCCCATCCTCCACCTAAACAGGTCCTGCCTACACCACCGAACTGTCCAGCTCTCCATGGCACTGTGACAAGATGTGCTGGTGATCTCTTTCCTCGGGGCTTGCACCTTGCACTTGGCAAGCCCTCACAGATGCTGATCTCGTGTTGGACAACAAGGCAGGAATTTAAACAGCATGGCAGGGGAAATCTGGAGCCATCATAAACTCTAATTCCCTGAACTGGTGGATTTTGCTGAGGGACACTTGCTTATTTGCTCAATAACATCTACTGGCAGAGAATTCTAAGGCCAGGGAAGAAGCAGGAGTCCCCACAGGCAAGGGGGAGCCCTCACTTACTTTACCACATGCGTGGTTTCTCTTCATAGTCAACAGTGTGATGGCATCAGACATCATCTTCCACAATTACATCTCCAACCTCGCCTTTCTGTTTTGAGTTGTTCTCTTGGGAAACTGTTCAAATTTTAAGGAGCTGAAAATGCACTACTTTAAATCCAACAAATGCTGAGATTCCCAGGTTTGCTTTGAGGAAACCACTGGACTGATGGTGAGTTATTTAAAATTCTGCAGCTATTCTGTTAGGTCCAATTCAGCAAATAGTTACTGAGTGACTGCTGTAGCCAGGCTCTGCCGAGCTGGGAGTCTACTGGTTGTTGGACCTCATGGAGCAACCAATCTAGCTGGGAAGACAAAGTTGAGTGGTGATGAGCATTGCAAAGTGCGCTATAAATAGCAACGGGATTCAAACTAATCTAGAGATCCAGCTGTTGCTGCTGCTGCTGCCACTGCAGCAGATTGAAGCCAAAAAGAAAATCAAAGAAAATGCAGGAAATGTGCCTGAAAAAAAAAATAATAATAGCATGGTGGCCACACACAATGGTGATTAAGTTTTTTTCCAAGTTCCTATGAAACATCCACTCATTTTTATTTTGTGAGATTGAAGCAGTAATAGCTGGGTGCACAAAGAATTTCCTGTAAATTAATATGAAGCTGAAAGGAGTTGATAGACTTCAGCAGCAATTTGGGCTATTAATCCAAGCCAGTCATTCATTAACCCTCAGGAAGTTTTCTGTGCCAAAGTCATTATTATTATTATAAACTAAACCCCAAGCCCCAAATGGGTGTATGGCTACTTTTCTCTCCAGGATGCTGAGCATGTGAGTCAGCCAGGGAGACTGAATGAATCATTTCCTAAATTCCCCTTTTGGTTCATGGGGAGTTTGGCTTTGTACAATGCACTTGCTGCTGAGGGAACCCAGGGAAGAGCCCTTTTGAGAGGTAACTATTGCCCTTGCCTTTTCTCTGAGGTCCTGAGTGCCTATAGCAGGCTGTTGGTTGTCCCCCAATTTTTGTTTTTCTATTTTTGTAGTATAAATTTTATCTGGCAACATGGTTGTCTAGCTAAAGACTACATTTCCCAGCCTCCCTTGCAGTAGATGTGGTCATGTGACTAGATGAAGTTAGCAGACGTGAAGCAAGTCACGTCTCGATCTTGCCCTCTAAGTATATGGCATAATTGACCCCAGCCCCCAGTCCCTTTCTGCCTTTCCACTGCCGGGAGGAGATGACAAGAGCTGGCGTCTCCCTGGACACAGAGATGGAAAGCACATGTTAAGGGTGCAGACCTGACCTGGCAGCCCTGAACTGCTGACCTCTGAACTGTTACATGGAAACAGATCACAAGATCAACTTGTATCTTGCTAAGTCATTGTATTTTTGGAGTCTTTTTGTTACAGCAGCTAAGCCCGGTCTCCTACAAACACAGGGCCTACCAAGCAAACCCTGTGGTCCCAGTTCTCGGCACCTTCCACCACCTAAATCCTATGCTAATGCATCCAGACAGTGGCTTTTATTCCAAGCATAAATAACGTGGGGCACAGACTGTGTACTGAGTGGTTTCTATCCATCGCCTTATTTAATTCTTACAACAGCCCTCTGTGGTTGGTATTACTGCTGTTCCATTTTAAAGATGAGGAAACTGAGGCACAAATATATCAAAAAACTTGCCCAAGATCCCACAAGCAAGTAGGCGGTGGAGGAAAGATTCAAACCCAGCAGTGTAACTCCAGCTGCTGCTCCCCAATAAGATGCCATGTTCACATAAACAGTCCCTTTGGGGCCCAGGTAAACATGTACGTCAGGTTAAACAAGCCCAGACACCCACACATCTTGCCTTTCTAAAGGCAGCATTGATCAGTCACCCTCAAAAGCTCTGCCTGGTGGTTCAATAGTTCAGCAGCTCCACACTGATTGAATTCCTATTGTGTTCCAGCCATTGAGTTTGACACTGGGGACATAAAAATGGATAACGCATGGCCCTGAGTCTCAAGGAACCTGCTGCCTGATGGAAAAAGAGAGAGAGAAAGACTTAAATGGGTGATTCCAGCATAATGAATGTGGCAAGTGATAAGGGAAGTGAATGCACATGGTATCACTGCAGGCTGTCACAGTTTGCTTTTCCAACGCTGGAGGGGTAATGAATTACCTAGTCGGTACTTGAAAGGGAAAGTAAATAAAAGAAAATCTACTGAGACCTGTGCTATTTGGTAAAACTTGTTACTTTTTCTAACTCTTACTATACAGCTAAGAGGGGTATAATTCTATGCCCATTTTACAAAGGGGAAAGTGAGGCCAGTTGGACCTAAGTAATGTTTCCAAATTCCGACCCTCCCCAGCAGAGGCAGGGTTTGAATCTAGGATTGTCTGACTTCAGAGCCCACATTTTACTTACTGCTCCCCAAATAAGAAAGAAGCTGATCCTTGGGCTGGAAAATTTTTCTTCCCTCGAGCCTTTTGACTGGAACACAAAACACCTGGAATTATGGCAACAGCCGAGAGAAAGGGCGAATTATAAAACAGTGCTTTGTATCAGTCTCAGAAAATGTCTCTTGTCAGCAGGGAGAGAAAAGTGAGATTATAGGCAATTGCTGTTTCCCTTTCCTGTTTGGGGGGAGCTGCTTCTCCCCAGTACTGATGGGATTGGTTCTGGGGGGCGGAGGCAAGTGCCTGGACCCCCTCAAGGCGTGGTCAATCAGATTACCCCATCCCTCCTGCCAACTGGGAGTCTAAGGGAGGGCCATGTGACCAAGCAAGGCCAGTCTAAGCTTATCTGTGATTTGACCTGTGACTTCTGGGAGAAAAGAGAAGCTCCCTTTTTGCCTCTGGGCACTAAGCTGGAGGCCTGGAGGTGAGGCAGTGTGTTCAATCACAGAAGCAACCAATCAATCGATCAATCAATTCCCCGCTGTCCTGGGCTGAGTTCAGTTTCTTTTACTTAACCAATTAAAGCATCCTAATAAGGTAGGGAAGGTCTGACTGCAAAAAGCAAGCTCACAATGCAATTTCAATTCTCACATTCCTTATGTTCATTTCTGATTTAATATATTATATTTTCTATGCATTATATTTATCATTATATATTTATTAATATATTAATTTTAATTTAATTGTATTATATTAATATATAGTAATGTGACTAGTTATATTAATCTAATTATAAAATATAAAGTAATTATAAGTGTGGCATATTTATATGTAAAATATATATATTTATATATAGAATATTATATTTAGATATTTGTATATTTATTATATTTTAATATATTTCTTATATTTATTATTTCAATACTTAGAATTTTGGAAGTTCTGAGAATTTCAGGCACCCCACCATTTTCAATGAAACCACAAGACAAATGCTAAGGTCAAGTATTTGAAATCGCCAGATTTTTATGTGGCTCCTATAGCAATGGTCTTCCATGTATTTCGTAACTAAGATCTGGTTCCCATTTTTATCTTATAAGTTCCAGAGGATGCAGACAGTAACTTCTGATTTAATCACCAGCTCTAGCCCATGAGATGTCAGCTGTCATACTTAAGAATTATTAAATTTGGGGGGAGGGGGGCATGGGCAATATACATAACCGTAATATTTGTACCCCCATCATATGCTGAAATAAAAAAATAAAAATAAATTTAAAAAAAGAATTGTTAAATTTGTGTTTCCACTTGAGTTGCCATCTTTGTCTAACAAAATTTATCCTGTGGTTAGCTACTTTCATTTTTTCTTCTTTCTTATAAAAGGTATTGCTTAAAGTGGATTTCCCAAACATTTTACAGCTTTCTAGAATCTGTGGCCTAAAGTGGGACTATTTTCCATTTCTATATTCAGGGCCTGGCCTGATGTGTAGACAGCTTTGGTGGCACCTACATGGGGTGTCTTCAGGGCTTCAGGGTCCCTGCCTCACCCTAGGGCCTCGACATCTGCTTCCTGAGGTCTAAAGGTCCTTCTCTTTGGAGCACTGCCTCTCATTCCTCTTTAGGGATGACTTAAAAATGCAATTTTGCCTGGGAGAGGTGACACATGGATAAATCCACAATAAGAAATAAATAGCTTTCTAATTCTGCAAGGAGAAAAGGGTCAAGTGAGAAAAGGTGGGCAGAGGCTGCCTGAGCCTGAGAGAAGAAGACCACAAATGGGGAGCAATTTTGAGAGAGAAGTCTGAGTATACAGGAGCTGCCCTTGCAGCTCAGCCAGGGCATGTAAGTATGACTGTCCCCATTTTCAGATGGGGACAGTCATACCTACATTATAGGACGTTGTATTCCTAAAATACCTCAAGTCTATGGAGTGTTCAGCATAATGAATGAGGCTCATCATCAGTGTACAAATACCTTAATTCCTAAGGATATTGGATACATATTTGTTGAATGGCAATGAATGAATGAATGATCAGCCTTCCTTCCATCTAGTTGACCAATCAGTAATCATTTCTCTCACATCCGCTTTGCAAACTACCTCATTCAACATTCATCCAACAACTTGCTTACCGAGCACCTACTATGTGCCTGGAAGTCAGGACCAACTACCTAATTTGCAGGGTCCAGCATAAAATGAAACAGGAGGGGCTTGTCCAAAACTTATTAAGGATTTCAAGACAGTGACAGGAGAGCATGCAGCTGGCCATGTTGTCAGTGTTTTAGGAGCTGAGGACACAACAGTGACAAAATAAACAAGCACGCCTACCTTTGTGGAGTTTACATTCTAGCAAGAAGAGAGAGACAATAAACAAAATAGAATTTTTTTACTTATTTTCTGCTTGGAGGATCTGTCCAGTCCTGTCAGCAGGGTGTTGAAGTACCCAGCAATTACAATGTTGCTGTTCATCACTTAGTTTAGATCTAGTAGGGTCTGCTTTATGGGCACACCTGTGTTGGGCACATAAATATTTAGGATTGCTATGTCTTTTGATGAACTGTTTGTTCCCTTTATCATTATATAAAGACCGACTTTGTCTTTCTTTACTATTGTTGATTTGAAGTCTATGTTATCTGATATGAGAATGGCTACACCTGCTTTCTTTTGATTCCCATTTGCATGGAATATTTTTTTCCATCCCTATACCTTGAGTCTGAATGTCCTTATGGGTTAGATGTGTTTCCTGGAGACAGCAGATACTTGGCTTGTATTTTTTTATCCATCCAACCAGCCTACGTCTCTAGAGTGGGAAATTCAAGCTGTTCATGTTTATTGAAAGAATTGATAAGTGGGATGCATTTCTATTCATCCTGTAGGGTAGAACCATATTGCTTTGTTTTACCTCTTGATGACTCTAGAGCAAATGGGCCAAACAGACATTTACAGAACATTCTACCCCAAAACTACTGAATATACATTCTTCTCATCAGTACATGGAACATCCTCTAAGATTGATCACATCTTAGGCCACAAAACATGTCCCAACAAATTCAAAAAAGCAGAAATTATACCATGTATCATCTCAGGCCATAGTGGAATAATATTAGAAATCAACTCTGACAGAAACACTCAATTCTACGCAAAGTCCTGGAAATTAAACAACCTACTGCTGAACAATTATTGGGAAGGAAATTAAGGAAATTTAGATGGAAATCAAAAGATTCCTCAAACTAAATGACAAAGGGGACATAAGTTATCAAAACCTGTGGGATTCAGCAAAAGCAGTCCTAAGGGGAAAATTCATGGTTTTAAAATGCCTGCATCAAAAAGACAGATCACAAATCAGCAATCTAATGAATCATCTCAAGGAACTAGAAGAGGAAGAGCAAACCCAGCAGAAGAAAAGAAATAACTAAGGTCAGAGCAGAACTAAGTGAAATCTAAAAACAAAACAAAAACACAGAAGATTAAACAAAGAGTAGGTTCTTTGAAAAGATAAACAAAATTGATAGATCTCGCACTAGATTAACCAGAAATAGAACATAAAGTACCCAAATAAGCTCAATCAGAAATGAAAAAGAAGATATTACAAC
>CAUYPO010025944.1:0-26772 GCA_963574435.1 Cheirogaleus major
ATTGACCAACTAAAAATATATACAGAAAAAATTAGCCGGGCATGGTGGTGCATGCCTGTAGTCCCAGCTACTCGGGAGGCTGAGGCAGTAGGATCGCTTGAGCCCAGGAGTTTGAGGTTGCTGTGAGCTAGGCTGACGCCACGGCACTCTAGCCCGGGCAAAGTGAGACTCTGTCTCAAAAAAAAAAAAAAAAAAAAGAATCCAGTGATCCTTCCTCCTGTCAGAGCTGGGCAGGGCCCATCCCTTCAACCACTTATGTGTTGCACAAACAGTCGATGTATTTATTCCCCAGGCAATGAGCGTGAGGCTAAGCAAACTGACTCTGAAGCTGGATTTCCTGAGGGTGAATCCAACACAGGAAGCTCTGTTATCTTGGGGAAGCTGCTTTCTTCCCTTACTCGAGATCCACGTTATCTACCCTTATGAGTGGAGAAACTGAGGCCCCCAGGGAAGAGAAAGGCTATATCCTGGCCACCTCCCCGGCGAGGGCGTATCCCAGACTGATCTAGAATTGTACTAGGAGTGGCCGGCCTGCCTGGGAATTGTTCTCCCTGTAGTGTGGGCAGCTGGAGTGGAGTGGAATGGTTAAGGGGGTAGGCCTAGTGCCAGAGTGTCAGGGTACAAATTCTGGCTCTGCCACCTGCCAGTTGCATCATCTTGAGTAAGTTACTCGACGTCGCCGCACCGTATAGGATTTGTTGGGAGGATGAAATGCGAAGTGCTTGGAACAGTGCCCTGCACACGCTAAGCCTCCATATGTCTCAGTTGTTACTATTTGCGAGGTTCTAGGGATTCAAAAGTGGACCAGAAAGCACAGTCCTTGTGCCGAAGGGATTGGCAACAGGGTGGAGAATAGGGCGAGGGGAGGGAACACGATGATGGGGACACATTTCAGGATGTTATGAGGGCAAGGAAGAGGGAAGCTCCCCAGCAGTCACGGCTGCACCGAGACCTGGAGGAGGCAGGGGTGGGCATTCTCTCTGGCCTGAGTCAAAGCCCAGAGAGGGGAAAGAGCCTGGTTATTTCCAGGAAGTGAAAGAAAGGCAGGTGAAATACCTGAGCAGGTACTGAGGTGAAAAGAAGTATTGGAACTTGAGGCTGAGGTGACTGTGCTGGACCTTTAGCCTGGCAGTTCCCTCTTCCCCTACGGTTTGCCTGGCGGAGCTCTGTTCACACGTCGGGTATTAGCCTAAATACCGCTTCCTCCAGGATGTCTTCCAGGAATCCTACCTTCCCACAGGGCTTTATGTCTACCTGCCACAGGAGCCCTGGGAACTTGCAAACTTTATTGTTATTGCTTGTTTGTTGCTCTTCCCCTCTATGAACTCCTCCTACACAGCTGTATGGCATGGCATTTATTAATATTATTGTTAGTATTACCAACCCACACTCATTAGTTATCAAGTTATAGATTAGATGGTAGAGGCAGGGGGAGAATTCAGGAGCTTCCCGGGGACAAAGGGAGCTAGGATTTCCCACAACCATTTCAACATGGGCTCCGGGCCACACCAGGACAGATGCCAGCTGCTGCCATAGAAGTCCCTTGGGCCAGGGCCATGGCAGGAAACATGGCTCAAAGGTAAAGCTCATCTCCGTTGAGTTGGAACTACACTAGTTGGCAGCTGGAAAGTATTGAGGAGCAAAATCAGTCTGTTTGACTTTTCACAGGTGCAATCTTACCCTGTGCCTCCATGACGGTGGCTGGGGTGGGAGAGAAGTCAGAGCTTACCCTTCCTGTCCTCGACCAGTTGTCATCCCAAAGACCACCAGGATGGCTGAATGGTAGAGAGGAGAACTTTATCAGTCTGCAAACTGGGAAGCGATAGTCTCCAGCACGTACCAAAGGTGCTCTCTGTTGCAGGAGGGAAGGGGCAGGCTGGGTTTCTATGCCTCGCAGTGTTCATATTACACCATACAGCCATACGTATTTAGCAGGTTTGGGGCAAAAATGTCAGGGGGGCAGTCTGCCCTCGGTTCTTCATGTGCTCCGGCTGAAGAATGATCAGACACACCGACATGTCAAGTCCAGACTTTTATCCTGGAAAAATCACCAGCAGGGCCCATAGGACGGAGTGACCCCAGGCAGGAAGCAGTTTCACACGAGCAGCCCTTCATTGGAGAAAAAAACCAGTCTGTCTCCACGAGTGGAGAGAGACAGACTGACTCACTGATGGACTGACCGACTCTCTCACTGAATTCTCGGAGTGTTTCCTATTATTAGCTCGGTCCGGAGGAGGGCTCTCGGGAGGTGTGGGAGGCTATCAAATGATCAACAGGTGTCCTGTGTATACAAGCACCGTCTCCAAGAACCCGCCTGGGAGGGGGGTGAACCACAATGCAAGATTCAAGCTAATGGCATAATAATTCCCCTTAGGTTACTCGAGGCCACTTTCTGAATCCTGTCATGCCTGGGCTGGGGAATTCCCAAATTGATAAAGCATCCCCTCCTTCCCCAGGTATAGCAGTTGCTCGGGATAGGATTAAGTGTGGGGAAACACCAGAATGGAGTGCCTGCCCTTTTCCTTCTTCCCAGGTGGGGCAATTCCTCAAGACAGCAACAAAGCAGGGCAGCCTGTCCCTAGAAAGCCGGAGATCCTATCTAGTAACAAAAGCTATAGATATTCATGAGGGGAGCTGAATGCATGTGCAATGGGAAAACATATATGTAACATATATTTCCATGTTCACTTTGGGGCAGGGTTTCAGCATTAAAATAAGGAGAATGAAGTACTATCTGGGGTAGATTTAATTTTTTTTTTAATTTAAAAAATGCAGTGGAATTTGGCTCTTTATGTCAAAAGGTGAACTATAGGGCACAAAGACAGTCTGTGCACAGCCTCTGTAAGCTGGCCGAAAGTGGCATAAGGTCTGTAGGTGCTTATCCGAAGAGAATGTTTGTAAGGCTGGTCCTCTGTCCAATCGGAGTTGTAGTGGTCTGGGTTGTACTGTGTTTCCCCGAAAATAAGACAGGGTCTTATATTTATTTTTCCTCAAGAAGACACCCTAGGGCTTATTTTCAGGGGATGTGTTATTTTTTTTAAGTACGGTCAACAATCTACATTTATTCAAATATAGTTAAGTCGTCGTCTTCTGGAACATCATCATAACTCTCCAAACCCCGAGCTCCATCCTGAATTTCTTGCGACTCTATTTCCTTTAGAACCATTGGCCCCAATCTCTCACGTCGAGCCATAGAGCTCTCATGGGGCAGATGAGAAGGGCTGCTGGTCTTCTTTACCGCTCCTCGAGGAAATGCGTGGGTTGTGCAGATGCGCTGCGTAGCCACGCCCATCAGTAGGTCTTATTTTCAGGGTAGGGCTTATATTGTGCAAATGCTTAGAAATCCTGCTAGGGCTTATTTTATGGGTAGGTCTCATTTTCAGGGAAACACGGTAAATCAGAGTTAGGAGGGGTCTGAGAGCTCCTATTATTAGGGAGTTTAGCAAGACTGTGGTTTTTCTTGTAGCCATGGGAATTTAGAAATTTGCCATGCCAGCCATTCTTGGGACCCTAGACCCACAGGTAACTTTTGTTTCCTTAACCTCAGGGTCTGTGTTAATTGATAAAGGAGTGTCTCACATCACACCCATACACCTCACCTAGGAGGGTGTGTAACAGAAGTAAAGGTCAGAAAAAGGGCAAGGAAATGTTTTACAAGTTATCTCTTTAAAAACCTCCACCCTTTTTGGGAATTAAAACCTGCATTCCTGCCGAAGGCCAGTAACTAAAGGGCCAGGAAAATGTTCTTTACTGTTGGTTTTCTAGTATCTTAAACCACAGGAGATGGCTCAAAAGAATTGCAGCTGCTCATGCTTGTAATGCTAACACTCTGGGAGGCTGAGACTGGACAGATTGCTTGAGGTCAGGAATTTGAGACCAGCCTGAGCGAGACCTCATCTCTACTAAAAGCAGAAAAATTAGCAGGGCGCAGTGGCACGTGCCTGTAGTCCCAGCTACTCGGGAGGCTAAGGCAGGAGGATTGTTTGAGCCCAGGAGTTTGTGAGCTATGATCACATCACTGCCTTCCAGCCTGGGTGACAGAGTGAGACCTTATCTCTTAAAATAAAAAAATGGTTGACTTTTTAAATCAAAGAGAACACTGCTTTGTATTTCCTAAGATGCTTTTAAAATAACTTTTAAAAAAATGCATGTTGTGAACTAAAATAAAATATTTCTTTTTTTTTTGAGACAGTCTCACTCTATTGACCGGGCTAGAGTGCCGTGGTGTCAGCCTAGCTCACAGCAACCTCAAACTCATGGGCTCAAGTGATCCTCCTATCTCAGCCTCCTGAGTAGTTGGGACTACAGGCATGCGCCACCACGCCTTGGCCTCCCAGAGTGCTAGCATTACAGGCATGAGCCACCGTGCCCGGCCTAAAATAAAATCTTAAGCCCCCAGCTGATTGAATGGGCACCCACTTAGCTAAGAGGACCCCAGAAATACATTAAAGCTGGGTTGCTGGTCAAGAGAAGGGAGGTCAGACACGCCTCCTCATGCCCCCTCCCTTCTTGGAGATATCCTTTGTCCTAATAAGATGCTAAGTCATTAGCAGGCCTAAGGCTATCCAAAGCAAAGCTTAAACCACACCTGCAAGCCATCAATTTACTTAATATATCACTTGGGTTTTGGTAAAGGTCTGGTGGCTTGTCTCTGATTTACGGATATCTTTATCTTAAGTTAAAAATATTCTGAGCTTTTAGACAAAGCTTCATTTCTTTAGCCAATTACAAATAAAATAATCTTTAAACCCACCTATAACTTGTAAGCTCCCCCCCACTTTGAGTCCTGCCTTTTTGGGCCAAACCAATGTATTCCCTCCACATGTTGACTTAGAGTCTTATGTGTAATTCCTGTCTCTGTGAATGTATAAAACCACACTGTAACCCAGCTACCCTGGCCACAATTTCTCAAGGCCTCTTGAGGCCACATGCTCCAGGCCCCTCACACACATTCAGCTCAGAATAAGCCTCTTTAAATTATTTTACAGTTTGGATTTTTTTTTTCTGTTAAGGATGTACATTCTAGATAAACTACAAAACTGGTGAAACAAAAACGAGAAAATGAAAACCAGCAATGATCACACAACCTAGAATACTGTGGTTAATGTTTTCGTGTATCATTCTTTTCCAGACTTTTTTCCGAAATGTGTGTTTAAATAAGAAACAAGAGATGGTGTGGTGGTGCGGAGTGGAGGAGGAGGAGGTAGAGACAGTGGGAATTAGAGTCCCTGTTCCATATTCCATCGGCCTCAGACTAGCTTCTCTTTATTCCTCTGAAACATGTGCCTTTTTCATACCTATGATTCTAAACCTCCCTGTGTTAGGAAATGGCTTCATATAGAGTTGGACATTTATGAATGACTTACGCTTCTATAGAGTCAAATTTGTCTCTTTTTGGTTTATAACTTTCTGGTCTTGGTGTAATACTAAAAAGCTCTTCCCAACTTAGGTATCATAAAAACAGTTTATACATTTTCTGGAAGTTTTAGAACTATTTTTTCTTTTTAGATTTAAATTTGAAATTTATTTCTGTTTCTAGTGTGGGGTGGGGATCTAACCTTCTTTTCCAAATGGCTGCCCTAAGGGGGTATTTTCCTTCACTTCTTCTTGCAGCCCATAGCCAAGACTCTTCCCCAGACAATGCGGGAGCCACCGAGACATGTTCTAGACTTCACAATGACCTACATTCGTTTGTTTCCCCTTGTATTTTTAACCATCCCTTTTTAGTTTCAACCTCTGAGCTTCCATTATATCCCATGCATATCTCTTTGCACTTCTCCATGGCATCTAAATAATATATTTTCTTTTTCAAAAATTTTTCTTACTGCTTACATGCTACTGTCAACTGCATCCAGAAAGAAAGAAAAGAAAAAAGAAAAAAGGAAAAGAATTTTTTGTTATAAAATTAAAAATAATTTTAAAAAAAGAAAAAAAATTTTACTTATTTATTTTCTAGGATACACTTGTTCCATACACAATAATCTATTTTCAAATAGTTCTCCCACACAAGGCTGTGTGTTCTTTGAGAGTAGGGACCATCTTTATCAACTGTGTATCTCTAGCACTTACAATGTAGCAGCTTCCTCAATAAACAATTGTTAAATAGAGTGAGTGAATGAATGAACATGGCCCCGTCTTACATGCCATTGGTGACTGGTTTCATTTAGAAGTTGCTTCCCAAGGACACAGTAGGAATCTTAATTGAGTACGTTAGTAGCATGTCTTCAAATTCCATTTCAGGTTACTTTTGAGAATGTTTCCTGAGCAAAATTAATCCCTTTAATGCTGTCTGGATCTCCATTAGCTTAAGCTTTGTAGCATTATTGGGGCTCAGAAACTGATACCCCAAAATATGGTGCTTTGAAGAAGCTTCAAGGTCTCTCTGATCTTCCTCCCCCACTATGTCTTTGAAGGAAGCTGAAGTTCTTTTATTTGCCTAAGATCCAGCCTCACCAAGGAAAATAATTGTTTTTTCTTCCCCTCACTCTAAGACCACATCTGATCTGGCCACACCTGAACAGACCCTTTCACTGTCAAAGAGAACTGTTTATAAGTCAATCCATTCATTCTCTCTAGTAATACTTTATTACCCCTCAACAGAATTAATTCTTCTTCCTCTCCTATACCCTGTTTTGCCAGGATGGTATGTAAGCTTCTGAACCCCAAGGGGGGAGGCAGGTGAGCAATCATGTAACCTGCTCCATGGACAAATTTCAATGACCCCTATATGTTTTTTATAATCCTCTCCCTTAACTAACTACTGACATTTTGAGTTGTTTCCCAGAAATGGTGGACAAAGGAGTTGAGATTCTGAAGGCTCCAGGGCAGACTTCCTGGCCAGGACTCACCATCCCTTGTGACCTGCCCCAAGGCACATGGCCCACAGTCTCCGTTAAGTCAGAGAGAGACAGATATACGGCAGCTTCTCCTGCTCTCCTCAGTCAACTGTGGTTTGAAAATATTACAATATTTTGAGAGAGACCACATTCACATAACTTTTCTTACATTATATTGTTACAACTGTTCTATTTTATTATTGTTGTTAATCTCTTACTGTCCCTAATTTGTAAATTAAACTTTATCATAGGTGTATGTACAGGAAAAAACACAGTATATGTAGGGTTTGGTACTATCTGTGGCTTCAGGTATCCACTGGGCATCTTGGAATGTATCTCCTGTGGACAAGGGAGACTGCTGTACCTACGGGATGCTCCCAGGTTCAATGAGGTAGATGCTCATTCAGGAAATGTTACCGAAAGTTCAGCACTTGTCCCCAAGGCCACATCAGAAGAACGAGGACAAACGGTTTGAGGAGAAAGAAAGGGAGGTTTACTAATTTATGGGCAAATGAGGAGAATGGCAGACTTGAATCTTAAAGTACCATTTTCCTATCTATAAGTAGAAATACAGAGCTTTTAAAGGGAGGGTTTTCCGCTTCAGGGTATTGTTGTTTAACTACAGTTGGTGGTTCTGATTGAGACAATCTCATGACTTCTGTGTCTGTTGAACTATCTCCTGTGGTCCATAAAAACAAAGAACACTCCCCCTTGCCTTCCAACCTCTGGCCTTGGGCAGGAAGACAGATTTTAATTCTCAGAAAGAGGAAGGGAGGTTTTAAAGAGACAGCTTGTAAAATATTTTACCCTTTTTTGTGCCGTTCCCTCTGTTACAGAAATATTCACGGTGAGTGTGCCATCTGCAGGGTCTTGTGTTAGCTTCCGTGGGAAAAGTAAAGCTGAATCAGACATGGCCCCGACGCCCAGGGAGCACATGACATCACGATAACAAGTCTCTTTTGGTGAGTTCATGGGGTAGGGTGTAGAAAAGGCATGGCCGTGGCTGCCCTCTTGGCCAGTGGTACTGAGCGGCAGCAGGGGCAGCCGGGAGCAGGCAGCTGGCCGTGGCAGGAAGAGGGGCACCACCCAAAGGTGGGCAGTAGGGAATGAGGCCTCCTCCTACAATTTGGCAACTGAGCAGCCTCAGGAACATGAGTAGAAAGGAGAATTAAGTTGATTATTTCACCCGAGAAGATTGCTTCTTTCCTACTTTCAAAAGTTTCCTCTGTGTAATCCTAGCACTCTGAGAGGCTGAGGTGGGAGGATCCTTTGAGCTCAGCAGTTCGAGACCAGCCTGAGCAAGAGTGAGACCCCGTCTCTACTAAAAAAATAGAAAGAGATTAGCTGCACAACTTATATAGAAAAAATTAGCCAGGCATGGTGGCGCATGCCTGTAGTCCCAGCTACTTGGGAGGCTGAGGCAGAAGGATCGCTTGAGCCCAGGAGTTTGAGGTTGCTGTGAGTGAGGCTGACGCCATGGCACTCTAGCCCAGGCAACACAGTGAGACTCTGTCTCAAAAAAAAAAAAAAAAAATTTTCCTCTGCATTCAGTGAGTAAGTACTTATCGAGTTCTGTGGGGGTTTTTCTTTTTTATCTTGAATCTCTTTTCTGTTTTATACCAGGCCACAGGGACTGTGTACAGGAGGGCTGTTCAGGAGAAGGAAAAACTTTGGGTGCACAGAGTGGGTAGAGCTCTAAGGAGGATGCCCCCATCTTTCAGCAAATTGTGGCTGAGCGTGAGCTTCATTTTACAACCATGATTGTAAACGAAGTTGATCACATTGGATCTTTGGACCTTTTCTCTGAGGCCAGAAATCATAACCCCATCTTTACCAAGGGCCCACTCCCCTGAAACATGAAATGAGGTTAGAGCTCAAAACATGCCATTTCCTCCTTCCTCATCATCCTCAGTGCCTTCACTATCTTTCAGACTCCAGCTCCAGCCTAGCCAGTAACACATTAACTTGGCTTTCCCGTTTATCTATTCTCATTTACTACCTCTCTGAGTCATGGTCTTTTCTCCCCTATAAATTCCTAAAACTTCCCTTGCTATATATAACCTGCCTTACCTGCAACATTTTTTGTTCTGGAAAGCCTTGGCATTCTGTTAATACCTATCACTGTGGGCACTGAGGGGAAACAGATGAAGAACATGACCTTGAGAAGCTTCCTGTCCATGAGAAGAAAAAGCTGACTCCTGGCAGAGGTAAATTCCACCATAACAAAAGAAGCAAAAGAGTGGATTAGCCAATTTGCAAATTCAACTTAAAATGAGTGGATCTGCCTGGGCCCTCCTTTGACCCTGGTGTTGGGACTATAGGGTCCCTAGAACCTCCATCAAGGTTAACACCAAATCCGACTGGCTTATTTCAGATCTACCTTGATGACCCTGGCTTAGTTTCTCTGTGCACCATAATTAGAACTCCTAGACCTTGTCACAAACATATGAGGATTTTTAATTCAAAGCTCAGGGAATGAAGGCAAAGCTATTTGTTCACTAAGCAGGCTAAACTCATGATTAGGAGAAAAGGATTTAGGAGTCTGGGTGGGAAGAGTTTACTATTAATATTTAAAACAGAATCATAGTAATAATCATTGTGGGAAAACTCAGGATGATGTTGGACTGTCCTATACTTGCAATGTTGCTTTTATTTTGGATACTTGAGAGAGGTGAAGGCCATCATCTTTTCAGTGCTTGGGATATCTAAGTATCTTCATGTACTCCTGGGCTCTTGTATAAATTTGACTCCAGGCTCATCTGGCTTTTCCTTTGGTCCTCAGTAGGAG
Source organism: Cheirogaleus major (assembly GCA_963574435.1). Lineage (NCBI taxonomy): Eukaryota > Metazoa > Chordata > Mammalia > Primates > Cheirogaleidae > Cheirogaleus > Cheirogaleus major. The sequence continues at coordinate 9,625 of CAUYPO010025944.1, forward strand.
TAAGAGTAACCCTAATGAAGAGCCTTATACCCCGGGTCTCAGTTTCTGCCTTGAAATGTGTCTGGGATCTCAAGCACTCTGGGACTGGGTCCTTCCTCCTTCTTGCCAGTGTCCCATCTCCTCTACAGGGCCAGCATGGAATTAAGGTGTGGAATCTGTTGACCATCTTTCCAAACACCTGATCTCTCTATAGGTCGCCTAGTCTGTGATCTTGCTGTGCCCTTCCTTCTCCAGACATTCTGTTCCCTCTCCTGCACTTCCCTGGAGTCGGCTGCAGCTCATCCCTGGTCTTGTTCTCTCTGGGGTGCTGACGTGACAACTTACAAGTGGGTCTCTTCCCAGAGCACAGAGAAGAAGGGCACTTCTGAATCCTTTCCCTTACTGCATCATAAGCATCAACATTTATGCTTGGTCTAGAGCTCAGGAATGCCTTTTTTATTTTTATTTTTTGGCAGGGTCTCACTCTGTTGCCTGGGCTAGAGTGCAGTAGCATCATCATAGCTCACTTCAGCCTCCAACTCCTGGGCTCAAGTGATCTTTCTGCTTCAGCTTCCTGAATAGCTGGGACTACCGGTGCATGCCACCACGCCTGGCTAATTTTTCTATTTTTTGTAGAGACAGGGTCTTGCTCTTGCTCAGGCTGGTCTTCAACTCCTGGCCCCAAGTGATCCTCCCACCTCAGCCTCTCAAAGTGCTAGGATTACAGTCATGAGCTACCACGCCCGGCCTTAGGAATGCTATTTGTAAAAACACTCCTTGAGTTATTTTGTCAGTAAAATAGCTTTTTGTGGGCTGACATTGGAGCCTATTCAATAACAGTCTTCATCAAGGTGCCACAAATGACAGGCTGCATATGCCATGTCCTTCACAGGTGTAATCTTCTTTAATCTTCACAAGAATCCTATGGAACAGGTATTAGCATTAGCCCCTACTATGCAAAGGAAGTCACTGAAACGCAGATTGATTAGTCACACAGCTAGAACGTAGCAGAGACACAATTTAGGCCTAGTTTTGTCTTGCCAAAGCCCACGCTCGCCTTTAAGTACGGTGCACTTGGTGTTACCAAAGCACAGATTATCTCAACAAAATATAGCCACAATTTGTTAATGTTGTATTAACATATATTTAATAATAAGAGTAGATATCTGTTTTGGTTCCCTTGAAAATCAAATATTCAAAATGGTTTCTCTTTATTGGGAGACTCCAACGCAGTTTTTATGGGAAAGAAGGTAGGACTGGAGGGAGACATCAAAGAAAAGTCAGATATGAGGAAACTGGAGAGATTTTTCTAGAGCTGGATATTGGAGCAAGTGTTCATCCTTTAATCATTCCTGTCCCGGGGGTTTGACAGCTCAACAGTGGAGATTCACTGAGAATCCGCTTATTGGAAGCTGGCAGACAAAAGAGGGAGTGGAGCGGAGCCCATCAAAGTAGAGGCGCAGAGGCCCTAAGTGTCTCCCTTGCCTTTGCCGCCATCTTCATCCACAGTCAGAAATGGGCGGAGAGGACCAGGAAAGGCCTAAATTCCCTACACTGAGAGTATTGGGTGTGTGCGTGTGTCTGTGTGTGTCAACAATTCACGTACAAAGAAGGCAACTCTGACCTCCATTACAACATTATGGACTTCGGATGAAGCCCACCCATCCGGACTCCGTGGTGCTGGAGGTGGGCACTCCTGCAAACCACGTTTCTGCTTTTCCAGCGGTTCCCTAATAGACTCTGCCAGCAGGGGGCGCTGGAGGGAGCCCGCCAGGCTGGAGAGGGGACTTCCTGTTTGCTTCCCATGTACTTCCTGCTTCTGGGAGCATCCCCATGTCAACGCTTGTTTACCACGCAGTGGCCGTTCCACCGTGTAGCTGCCCTAAATCCACTTCACAGTAACTGGGTTCAGAGCTGTCAGCTGCCTCTTGAGAGGTCTAGATCTCAGCGTGAGGGCCCTCCTCTGAGCGCAGAGACCCCAGCATTAGTGGAGTGGGGGCTCTACCCCAATTTTAAATTTAATAACTTTCATTTCCTCCCTTTATTCCTTCAGTCTAGGGATGGTAGCTACTTATAGTGCTACGGCCCTATAATTTAGCATCCCTCCCATTCCGTTATTTACTTAACTTTATAGCGAGTTAAGTTCTTTATATTAAATTTACCCTGATCGGATATTTGGGCAAGAATGCTATGTTTTTTGGAGAGGTTGTTGCGGGTAGGGTAGAGAGAGGCTAAAATAATGTCAGCAGCTTTGAAAAAGGCATTTTCCACACTGATTTGCCAAAACCACCCCATGGGGCTCTCACTGAAGTCCAACAGCCCATAGTGTAATCCATTCTTTAGACTGCCAACAAGCCTAGACTCACAGACATTAGAGAGGGAGATCTACTGTCTGGAGCCCTGTGGGTAATTCTACAACCTACAGTTTATTAAAGACTTAAATACAACAAACAAAACAAAACAAAACAAAACAGTTTATTAAAGACTTAAATACAGGCAAATGGTTTTTTTAATTATTATTTTTGAGCAGTTGCCTTTGAAGAATAGACTCTGGTTTTCATTTTTTTTTTTTTTCATACAAAAGAACAAAAAAGTCCTTGAAGGGTATTTTTAGTGTTTCTTTCTTGTAATGTTCAGTGAATGTGAGAGGTGACACTTGGATTTCCAAACAAAAGAGGGAGGGGCATACCTACAAGTTTCTATTGTTCCTTGTTGAGGGAGGATAAAAGGCTTTTAAGCCCTTGTGTGAACATTGACGGGGTTTTTTAATGAAATAGTTTTGTGGCAGGAGAGCTCAGGTACAAACTGGGCTGTTCTAGTTGAAATACCTGCTTGCCTTCTCCGATATTGGCAGCATTTTTCCTACCTCACTCATCTCCCTGAACTTGTGCTAGAGACTGTGCCCCTGAATGGTTTATCTGAGCTTGCTTTCTTATCTGAGAGTAGAAAGACAAAAGGTGACTGATAGAGCCACCTGCTGCTCTCTACCTTGCAGAGATTAAAGAGTAACCTGAGACAGTTTCTTGGACAGCTTGTGAATAACAGAAAATATATTTTGGAGGGTTAGAAGACTAAGGGATATGGTTGGTCACATTTGCTGTCATGGAATTCAACCAGTCTTCACTTGGAAAGAGAATCACACCCTGGCAAGAGATCTTCAGTAAGCACGAAAAAAGCTATTAAAGGTGAGAATTTTCTTAATTTTCCATTTTTCTTCCTCTTAGGTTTTCATAAAAGTTAATTACTAACGAGGATGTAATCTTATGCTTAGAAAGAGATGCAACAAGGGAAAATAATCACTGATTGAAGGATGTGTCACATTTTTTCTCCTTTTCGAGATTGTTTTCCATCGTATCTGGTTTACTCTGGTGGTGCTCAGTACCCTGCATTATATTTAAAAGGTTGGTTTGGTGGAACAAGTATGAGGCTTGCAGACAAAAACACTGGGGGAAAGGGAGTGGAGAGGAGTCCTGGGTTTGCTTCTTGTAATGTGTGTTATTTGGCAAGTTTTTTAGCTTCTGCTTTCCTATCCATAAAGGAGGCCTAATAATACTACGTTTCAGATTGGTTGTGAAGATTAAAAGGGACAATGTAAAGAAATATTTCTGGCCCATAAAGGCACTCATTAAATATTGTATATGCACAGCTATATGTGTCCGTGTGTGTAGATATATTTTAAATTTGGATGGACTGTCTGAATGATTACAGTGCATTTTTTGGATAATTTCAAATTGTACTTCTTTAAGAACATTGCTAGATGTTCTGACCAATGAATTATATGTGGTGAAAAGCATCCTAATACTATATAAATTGCCAAATAGGAGCAAGCAATGTAGTTTTGTTTTTAAAAGAAGATTTAGATTTCTAGAAGTGATGCTCAGAGTCTGAATTTCATGGGTTTTCTCTCTAGATCTACCAGAAATTCTAGACCCCAGAGAAGAGCTATTCTAGGCTCATATGGGATGAGAGGAAAAATGAGGAATGAAGAGTGAACACTTCCTCTTACTAATTACACTTGTACGCCAGCAGGTGCTAAGTTCTTCCTTTTTTCCTTTTCTTTGTTTCTTTTCTTCCTTTTTTTTTTTTTTTCTTTGACACAGAGTCTCACTCTGTTGCCCTAGCTAGCGTACAGTGGCATCATTATAGCTCACTGCAGCCTCCAACACCTGGGCTCAAGCGTTCCTCCTGCCTCAGCCTCCTGAGTAGCTGAGACTACAGGCTAGAGCCACAATGCCTGGCTTATTTTTCTATTTTTAGTAGAGACGGGGTCTCCCTCTTGCTTAGGCTGGTCCTCACACCTCGGCCTCCCAGAGTGCTGCGATTATAGGTGTGAGCTACCACACCAGGCCAATTCTTCCTTTTTTCTCCCCTGGTGTGGAGATGGGGCCAGATCCTGACGTCAGTGTGGTCAGCTAGTTTGTTGGGTCAGAGTATAGATTGCTGTCAGCAAGCCAGGTGGAAGAGGCCCCTAGGCATGTCTTTACTGAGGATATTTATCCAGAGGAGAAATATATTTTTGCCATCAGTTTGGAGTTGAACTTGATGTTCCTGGGAACGATTAGTTTGTAATCAGAGGTATTTTGTTCTGTTCAAGGATTCTTTGCTCCTTCTTCCCTGTGCCCAAACTCTACCGGCCTCCCATTCCGTGACGATGGCTCAGTGGAAGAGAGTCTGCCGGCAGCATTACCTGTGGGCCCTGGGCTGCTATATGCTGCTGGCCATTGTTGCTCTGAAACTTTCTCTCAGATTAAAATGTGACCACCTGGACCTGGAGTCCAGGGAATTTCAAAGCCAGCACTGTAGGGATATCTTGTACAAGTCCCTGAAACTGCCAGCAAGGAGATCCATCAACTGTTCCAGGATCACCCGAGGGGACCAGGAAGCAGTGCTTCAGGCTCTTCTGAATAAACTAGAGGTCAAGAACAAGCGGGAACCGTTCACAGATGCAGACTACCTCCAGGTGACCAGAGACTGTGAGCGCTTTAAGGTCAAAAGGAAGTTCATACAGTTTCCACTGAGCAAAGAAGAGTTGGACTTCCCTCTTGCATACTCTATGGTGGTTCATGAGAAGATTGAAAACTTTGAAAGGCTGCTTCGAGCTGTGTACGCCCCTCAGAATATATACTGCGTCCATGTGGATGAGAAGTCCCCAGACACTTTCAAAGAGGCAGTCAGGGCGATTACTTCATGCTTCTCAAATGTCTTCATTGCCAGTAAACTGGTTCCGGTGGTTTACGCCTCCTGGTCCCGGGTGCAGGCTGACCTGAACTGCATGGAGGACTTGCTCCAGAGCTCAGTGCCATGGAAATACTTCCTGAATACGTGTGGGACAGACTTTCCTATAAAGACCAACGCTGAGATGGTCCAGGCCCTTAAGATGTTGAATGGGAGGAACAGTATGGAATCAGAGATCCCTACTGAGTACAAAGCACTGCGCTGGAAATATCACTATGAGGTGAAAGACACATTGTACATAACCAGCAAGATGAAGGACCCTCCCCCTAATAATTTAACCATGTTCACGGGGAATGCCTATATGGTGGCTTCCCGAGACTTTGTCCAACATGTGTTAAAGAACCCCAAATCCCAACAACTGATTGAATGGGTAAAAGACACCTATAGCCCCGATGAACACCTCTGGGCCACCCTTCAGCGTGCACGATGGATGCCTGGCTCTGTTCCCTACCACTCCAAGTATGACGTCTCAGACATGACTTCCATTGCCAGGCTGGTTAAGTGGGAGGGGCATGAGGGAGACGTCAATAAGGGGGCACCATATGCACCTTGCTCTGGAATCCACCAGCGGGCCATCTGTATTTATGGAGCTGGGGACCTGCACTGGCTGCTTCAGAACCATCACCTGTTGGCCAACAAGTTTGACCCAAAGGTAGATGATAATGTTCTTCAGTGCCTAGAAGAGTACTTACGTTACAAGGCCATCTATGGGACTGAACTCTGAGACGCACTGTGAGGGAATTGCTACTTGCGGGGCAAGAGACTGTGCAAACATGCCCAGAATTTCCTGGGACACTGTGGGCTGGGAGGCCAGGGCTTTGGAATCCACGACATCCCCTAGGATGAGGGGGCTGTTATTGGCATGTAAGTAGATCTGCTGCTGCAGGTGATGCCGACCCTGCTCACCCCCTGGCCCCAGGAGTTCCTATACTGCCTTTCTCACCGAGAATGGGAGCCGCTGTTATCTAGAACAGTAAGGGAGGGATGTGTGGCAGAGGACCCCGGGTTTCAGATGAATGCCTGGTGGCAGCTTTTCTGCTCTGTGGAGAGGCTGTTCCTAATAATTCTAGGCTTGGTAGTGCGGAGGGGGACTTTGATGGAAAGAGAGCCTTCCCTTTTGTTCTTTTAACTAAAAAATAAATAGCTCCTGATTCAAAGTCCTACCTCTACTTTTTGCCTAATACCCCAGAAATAATATAAACAGATAAAAATATGTGAACTTTTTTTCTCACAACTCTTGGTGACATTTAAGATCCCTAGTGGCTGGCAAGAGAGTCCTCATTATTCTGAAATGGTCCGAGCAACCTGTATGAATAGCAAATTGAAAAGCATATAGAAGAACAGAGCTGGTTCTTCCGTTATTGAAAGCCCTCCTCCTTTTGTTTATGGGGTTCATGACGTCTGTAAGGGAAAAGGCAGGTGATTTAGCCAGTTTGACCACTCATATCCTTATGGGAAAATTATGGCATTAATTTTGTCAGCTTCACAGCCAAAGCTTAACTAACGTTCCATAATAGAGATAATAGCCATTTAGGTAAGGTCGTGTATAATTTATTGCCCAAAGTGGAACACATTTTAGTAGGGGGAAGGGCTGCACTATTAATAATCATGTCGAGAAACAAAAATGAACTAGGACTGTCTAGCTAAACCAGGATGTCTGTTTATTCCATGTTTAGGCCTCTTGGGTCAAAATTCTCTTATTTTAGTTATGTGAATGGAAGGGTCATTATTTGTGAGTTGCAGATTATACATTTCCTTGTGGGGAGACAATTATGTGCATCAATATATAAACATATGTATAGCATGTGTGTTTATATACATATATACACATACACACACATACATTCCCCACCTCTCAGATGTTACCTGGGGAAACAGTTTCCTTTCTGAAGCTCTAGAGATAGCTGTTGGCCATTGCTCGTACTCTTCTGTGACGGACAAGGGATACCATGAAAACATAGGCAGCAGCCTTTGAATATAGTACAGCTGATCTGCGTACAGTGTGCTCTGGAAAAGCAATTTATAGGCGAGTTGATTTGTGTGATTTGAATGCTGTTTCCATGAACATGTCATAATGTCATTAACGTGTTTCTTCATTTCTGATTGGGATTCAATTAATCAAGTTTTCTTTCAAGATCAGCTTTCTCGATGCAACCCCTGTAACTCTGATACAGTGACTTTTTTATTTATAAGTTCGTGATTCTTTTTTGTAAGGCTGTCCTCCTTTGGTAATGGGCATTGCCACCACCAACTTGCCTGCACTGCAATTTTGAGTTCTCTTCACCTTGCTCCCAGCCCCAGCACGGAGACGACGCCTGAATAGCCATATACACAGTGGATGTGCCCTGTGAGGTCTGTTGCCACCAGTAGTGATCATGGACCCTCCCCCTACTGGCCAACGTGACTGTCCTCAGCCCTCCTCTGAGGGAGATAGAAGGGACTGCACTGTCACTATGGGAAGGACGCAGAAAAGCCTCTCTGAGTGCATGTGTTCTGAGAAAAGAACCCAGGTCTTTGGCCTCATATGTAACTTATTCTAAGAGCTTTCATGTGAAATAAGTTATAATTTTTCATACAAATAAATGAAAAAGATTAAAATGTGAACTTGTCATTTTTGGGGGGAACCAGTTGCTGAAATTTTCCAAGCATTGACATTTTCTCGAGAAATATATTCAGGTGAACAGGAAATGCTCTTTATTTAATAATATAAGGTCTTCATATCAGAAGGGTCAAATTTCTCCCTCATTTGTGTAGTGTATTTTAGAAATGCACTACAATTAAACCAACACATCCATTGATTTTTTTCCTTCCCTCTGAGTCATATCTGTTTCTTTAACCTTTCTCTGGCAAGGAAAAAAATCTTATAAATGAATTGAGCAACTATGTTTGTATTACCTCTCAAGGTTTGAATTTCCTCCTTATTTTTAATTTGTGGACTTTTGGTGAGCATTGTTTTAAGAACTATTTTTTTGTTGTACACTCTGTTTATTGTAATTTTTTTGAAGGTGGATATAAATTTTATAGAATAGATGAACAAATATATAAAATCTTTATTTTCAACAGTATAACTTCTATTCCTGGCTAGAATACAAATACACTTTCCTGGGTAATCCAGTGGCCTTTGCAGAGAGGTTTCTAAGGCAGAGGCCTCTACATTGTCACCCTAGCAGTTATTTATAGGGCTCTGGCACTTGGTGGAAGCTGACTGATGGTGGCATCCAAGTGACACTGAACATTGCTGCTGGCCCCTAAATCATCCTCTCCAAGTCCATGCTCTGTGGGCCTTTCTCCTCCCTTCCTGGCCTGGGCCACAGGAGACGGGACACTTCCCTTTGGTTTTGGGCAGACATGGCCAGGGTCCCCCTCGACCCCTGTTTGAGCGAAGGAGAGGGGAAGCGATGCTTGCCACGAGCCAGGCCCTGTGCTAGGGGACTTACCTTAAACCCTCTGAACTAACCAGGAGGGAGGCAGTTGTCATTCTTGGCTCGAACAGGAAGAAAACGAGACACAGAGGTTATACTCCTTCTCTCCAAGCTAGACCACTGGTATCTGGCTAATGAAGGCCTGGTATACCTGACTCAATGGCTCTGCCTTGTCCCCAGCACTTTTCACTGCTGTTCAGTTAATGCCACTTGCTTTTCTTTACCCCGCTTCACTTTCAGTAGGCAGCGTGATCTGAGCGCAGGGAGGAAGCAGGAAGTGCTCCCAGGCCCAGGGCTAGAGCAGCAGGTGGAGCAGAGCCCGTGGGCACCACCCTGCCTGTGGGGGACGGTACCCTCCTCTCAACCCCCCTTTCTGTTTCCTAGCTGGTAAAGTGAAGGTGTTAGGGTCAAGTCTCCCAGGCTGGCATTAGGGATCGATGGGACAACTCAGGAAAGGCTGACCCCTGCCTGGCACGTACGATGTGTCTGGGCGCTGGCCCTGCCACTGCCTCTTGGACAGGTCACTTCATCTCTCTGAGCCTCAGTTTCCTCATCAGTGAGGTGGGAATCCCATCTTCCCATGCATGAAGGAAGTTCCTGGGCAATCTAATCTAGTCAATCAATCTAGTCCCTTCTCTGGAGGGACTAGAGCCAGTCACAGGACCCAAAAACAACATTGCAGCTTGTTCCTTCCAGCAAGTGCCACCTACTGACCTCATTGTAATTTTGTTCTCTTGATTGAGTGAACTTTTTTTAAGAAAGGAAGAAAAGACAATTGATCATTTGGGAACATAAGACATAATTTATTTGGGAAGTTCAAGTATTTTGATTACAAATTGAAAGAATGATTAAATACCTTACCTACTTGCCTGCTTTAAGTATCTTAATTGACCCAAAGATCTGGTCTTACTTCTTGCATTTAGTCCATCATTTATTTATTTCTGAGATGAATAAGATGTGCTTCCTGACTCTATGAAACCTGAGTGTGCTGCCAGGCAATGAAATAAATTATTCATTGATTCCACATATACTGTTATTTATTTAAAAAAATTAGAAAATATATTTTTTTCTTTTGAGACAGGGTCTTCCTCTGTCACTCAGGCTGGAGTGCAGTGGCATCATCACAGCTTACTGAAACCTCAAACTTCGGGGCTCAAGCGATCCTCCTGCCTCAGCCTCCCAAGGTGCTAGGATTACAGGCATGAGCCACCAGGCTCAGCCTTGATTCCACACATATTGATTATGGAATTGACCAGGCATTGTTCTTGATCCTGGGGATACAGCAATCAACAAAACAGACAAAAGTCCCCATACCCATGTTGTTCACATACTAGTGGGACACAGACTATAAATAAATTAGTAATTATTAGAAGGTGACAAGTGCTAGAGAGAGATCACAGGAAGTGATAGAGACCTTGGGAAGGTGAGATGGGGAGGGAAGATGCTTTAAATTTTAGATGAGGTGGTCAGGGAAACAATCAGTGAAAAGGCGATGTTTGAGAGAAGATCTGAAGGAGATGAGGGGATGACCCATGAGGCTTAATGGGGGAAGAGCATTCTAGGCCATATGGAAAGACTTGCAAGGGCCCTAAAGCAGAAACATAGCTGCCTTGTTTCTGGAATCAGCGAGGAAGCTAGTGTAAATGGAACAGAGTAAAGGAGGGGAAGAAGCAGCATGAAGAGGAGCGCACAAATGAGACCGTAGGACTTTGGACGCCATTACATGGACTTTGTCTTCTCCCAAGTGAAATAGGAGGCCACTGGGGGCTTTTGAGCAGAAGACTGAAATGATGTAACATTTTAACAGGATGACTGGTTGCTGCGGTGACAACAGACTAGTTGGGAGGTGAGTGTGGAAGCAGAGAGGCCTGTTGGGAGGCCATGGCAATAATCCAGACACTATTCAGTAGTGGCTTGGACCAGGGTAGCAGTAGCATAAATGGTGACAGTGGTCAGATTCTGGAAATACTTATGAAGGTTTAGTCTGAGGATTTGCTGGTAGATTGAGTTTGTTTATGAGAAAGATGGGGAAGTCAAGAATGACTCTAAAGGTTTTGTCCTGTTAGAAGGATAGAGTTGCCATTAACCAAGATGGGAAGCCCATGAAAGTGTGGTTTTTCTTTTAGGGGAAGATCAGGAGTTTGATTCTGAACATATAAAATTGGAGATGCCTATTCGACATCCAAGTAGAGCTGTTAAAGAGATGGATATGTACAGAAGTCTGAACTCAGGAGAGAGGTCTGGGCAGGAGACACTTAGCTGATGTTTATCAGCTACGGATGATGTAAAGACATGAAACTGGATGAGAACCTTAAAGAAGCAAAGATAGCATAGAGGTCCCCAAATGAGTCGTGGGGCTCTCCAAAATGCAGAGGGCAGGGAGATCAGGAGGAACCAACAAAAGAAAGTTGGAAAGGAGCAGCTAGCGTGGTAGAAGGAAAACTGGGTGAGTGTGGTGGTATTCTGGAAGCCAGCAGGAGAAGGTGTTGATGATTGCACCAAAAGCTGCTGAGGATCACCTATGATGAGGATGAAGTGGCTGCTGCATTTAACAATGTGGAGGTGACCTTGATAATATCAGTTTTTGAACAGTGTGGAGGTGAGAACCTGATTGGAGGTGGTTCAAAGAGAATGTTAGATAAAAACTGGATTTAGCGAGTATAGATAAATCTTTTGAGGAGGTTTACTTTAAGCCAAGAGGAGGAGGGAAAAAACAGTACAGTAACTGGTTAAGAGAAGGTTGTCTAAAAAGTTAAAGAAGTGATAACACGTTTGTATTTTTTTTTTCTTTGAGACAGGATCTCCATCTGTTGCCTGGGCTAGAGTACAGTGGCATCATCATAGCTCACTGCAACCTTCAACTCCTGGGCTCAGGCTATCCTCCTGCCTTAGACTCCTGAGTAGGTGGGACTACAAGTACACACCGCCATGCCCAGCTAATTTTTTCTATCTTTTGTACAGACGGGGCCTTGCTCTTTCTCAGGCTGGCCTTGAACTCCTGGCCTCAAGTGATCCTCGTGTCTTGGCCTCCTAGAGTGCTAGGATTACAGGTGTGAGCCACCACTCCGGCCTTCTCTTTCTCTTTTTTAATTAACATCTTATCTGAGGTATAATATACTTATGGAAAAGTACAAAAATCCCAAATATATAGCTCAACAATTTTTACAAAGTGAACACACCTGTGTAACTAGAATCCTGATTAAGAAGTAGAACATTAGTAGCAACTCAAAGTGATCCTTGTGCTCCCTTCCAATTACTACCCAGGCTGCTTGCAAAGATAACCATGTCCTAACTTCTAACATCACAGATTATTTTGCCTATTTTTATTTTATTTATTTATTTATTTATTTACTTTTGAGACAGAATCTTGCTCTGTTGCCTGGGCTAGAGTGCCATGGCGTCAGCCTAGCTCACAGCAACCTCAAACTCCTGGGCTCAAGCGATCCTCCTCCCTCAGCCTCCCGAGTAGCTGGAACTACAGGCATGTGCCATCATGGCTGGTTAACTCTTTTTCCCTGTTTTTAGTTGCCTGGCTAATTTCTTTTTATTTTTAGTAGATACGGGGTCTCGCTCTTGCTGAGGCTGGTCTCGAACTCTTGACCTCAAGTGATCTACCTCGGCCTCCCAGAGTGCTAGGATTATAGGCATGAGCCACCATGCCCGGCCTTATTTAGCCTGTTTTTGAATTTTATATAAATACTATATTCTCTTTTGTAAATGGCTCATTAAATTCAACATTATGTTTTTAAGATTTCATCTATGTTGTATATAGCAGGTTAATGATTCTCACTGCTGTGTAATAATATTCCATATATGAATATACCATAGTTGATTCATTCTATTGTTGATGAGTGTTTGTGTTGTTTCCAACTTCTGTCTGTTATAAATTGTGTTCCTATGAACCTTCTTGAGCATGATTTTTAGTGAACATATATATACAGGCTCACCTTGGAGATATTGCAGGTTTGGTTCCAGATCCCAGCAATAAAGCAAATACTGCAATAAAACAAGTCACACAAATATTTTGGTTTCCCAATGCATATAAATTTTTTTTTTTTTTTTGAGTCAGAGTCTCACTCTGTTGCCCAGGCTAGAGTTCCATAGCATCAGCCTAGCTCACAGCAACCTCAAACTCCTGGGCTCAAGCAGTCCTTCTGCCTCAAGCGTGAGCCACCGCGCCCGGCCTGGTTTCTTTTTAAACCTTACAGAAACTATCTGCTATATAAAAGTAGGGAGAATAGTGTGATGAGCCCAGTAATCCCCATCATTCCACCTCCACAGTTATCATCTCACAGCTGGTCTGTTTTCTCCTTTATTGCCCCACTGCCCCATAAGGACTCTTTAAAAAAATAACCTCAAAGCCATTATTATTACACAAAATTAGCAGTAATCTGTAATATCATGAAATATTCAGTCAGTGTTCACAATTCCCAATTATTTTATAAATTTTATTAAGAATTTGTTTGGGCCGGGTGTGGCAGCTCACACCTATAATCCTAGCACTCTGGGAGGAGGCCGAGGCAGGAGGATTGCTCAAGGTCAGGAGTTCGAAACCAGCCTGAGCAAGAGTGAGACCCCGTCTCTACTAAAAAATAGAAATTAATTGGCCAACTAAAAATATATAGAAAAATTTAGCCAGGTATGGTGGCACATGCCTGTAGTCCCAGCTACTCGGGAGGCTGAGGCAGGAGGATTGCTTGAGCCCAGGAGTTTGAGGTTGCTGTGAGCTAGGCTGATGCCATAGCACTCTAGCCCAGGCGGCACTCTAGCCCAGGGGACAGAATGAGACTCTGTCTCAAAAAAAAAAAAAAAGTTTGTTTGGGTCAGAATGCAAATAAGGTTCATCCATTACAATTAGCAGATGTGTTTCCGTGGTTCTTGGGAAGGGTTGTTCAAATTTGAAAAATGTAAAAATCTGTATTTATTTAGAGGCAGGGTTTCTGTTGCCCGGCTAGAGTGCAATCATAGCTCTCTGCAACCTCAAACTCCTCCTGGCTTCAAGTGATCCTCCTGCCTCAGACTCATAAAGTGCTGGAATTATAGGCGTGAGCCACCATGCCCAGCCTGTATTCTTTTTTTATAATAAATAGAATTCCTTCTGAAAGTAAAAAAAGAAGGAACACTAAGTGCTTGCCATTTTTTTCAATCCTTGCTACCTTTAAAACTCTGGGTTCCTATTGTGCTTTTAGGGACTTACCCAACTTGGCTAGGCTGAAGGGACTGATGGATTTGTGCCTGGGTCCCATTAGCTGTTTCTAGGCCAGAGGATTTTGGAAGCCAAATAATTAACCTAATAATAATTCATTTCAAATAGTGTTAACAAAGAATTACTTGATCTCCTTTGCCTATAGTTTGTCATCAAAACAAGTATAAAATTGTAAAATGCAGATTTTTGCATGTTGTCAGAATAGTAAACGGAATATTTTATATAAGCTTTGACTCTGTGACTGTCTGAACCTAGAGTACCTGGAAGTTGGTTTTCCATTTGCACCCATCAGCCCGTGATTTCTAAAAATTGCCCTTTCCTTCAGCCTTTTTGGCAAAAGTTAGTTTGTATCAAAAGCTTTAAAACAGTGTATCCTTAGACCCAGCAGTTCCACTGTTAGGCATTTATCCTAATGATACAACCCAAAATACGTCCAGGTTTTACAGATAGTAATGTTCATTACAGCTATATGTATAATGGCAAAAAACAAATATCTGAAGTGGTTATTATATTTTCCAGTTTTTCTGAACATTGGATATCTTTGATTTCAATAACTAGGGGAAAATGTTTTTTGTTTTTTAAATGACCCTTTCATGCTGAATTTTCAAACTATATTTCCTTGCTCAGAGCTGTCACTTTTTTTTTTTTTAAGGTTAAAGTGACCTCATCGATTCAGCACCCAGAAACTCCTCTGCACATTTCTGGTTTCCATCTGCCCTCCAAGGTAATTCCTTAGACAAGCTGGGCTCTTCATGCTCCTTTCTGCTACATGTCCTGTGTCTCCAAGTTATGTGTTTACAGTGAACCAAATTTACCTGGACGAATATCATAGTTTGTCCTGCCCTGTCTCGTCTGACTTCTGTGTCACATATGATTTCATTTGTAACCCTCTCAGTTTTCAGGTTTTTATTTTATTTTTTTAATTTTCAGCCTAAACCCCCAAAAGACACGGTAGAAAAAGGACACCCAGCTGGTGAGCCTGAAGACCTAGAATTCAATTCCTTCACGTTCTGGAGAAACCCACTGCCAAATATCGATCGTGAACTACAGGAACTGCTGGTAAGGCGCTAACTTCCGATCTTGTGGCAACGCCGTAGCTTCTCCCCACCGCTCCTGTGGGCTAGGAATTTGTGAATTCTATTGGTGTTTCAGATTGACAGAGATGAGGATGTTCCAAGTGAGGAGGAGGGGGAAGAAAATGGGCTTGAAGAGAGAAAAGGTGAAGACAGCGATGATGATGAGGGTGGGTGGATAACCCCCAGCAACATCAAGCAGATCCAGCAGGAGCTGGAGCAGTGCGACATCCCGAAGGATGTTCGGGTCGGCTGTGTGACTACAGACTTCGCCATGCAGGTTCGTGGGGCAAGCAGGGGCTGGTCATGGGCTTTATGTCACACACGACATGGGTGCGGTCCTACAGAGGTTTGGGATGTGTGCAGAGCTGTTGTGTGATGCAGCTTTCCTGGTTGTAGAAACTATTCTCTTTGGTAATTTTCAGTTTTGCTTGGAGGCTATACAATCATATGATATGGTAACAAGATTTATATGGTATATTAAGTGTTTATAATAATGTTTATTATTCATGATCTGTTGGTGCTTTTCTTTCAGTGTATGTGATATTCTGTGCTCAGTTAGGTACTTGGAGAAGTTAGAGAGGGTTTCCAGCCCTGAAATGAATATATTCACCCTGAACCCCTGACAAAATAAATGCTTCTAACGAGAGAGATTGCTGATGATGGGTCTTGTGAAATGATGGGCACAGGCCCCAGAACTGGGGATTAGAAAGAAACCTGGGTCCCTGTCCTCACTGACACGTCTTGAGAGGATCCCAAGGTGACTTTCCTTAGCAGAAGCCAAGGATTGTGGGACAAGGCGAGATTCGCGATGTTCCCTTAACTATGATTATAGAAATTAACATTAAAAGAAGACTTAATTCAGTTCTTTAATTTGGTTGTAGAATGTTCTGCTGCAGATGGGGCTGCACGTGCTGGCAGTGAATGGCATGCTGATCCGCGAGGCCCGGAGCTACATCTTACGCTGCCATGGCTGTTTCAGGTACGTGGCTGATAGCCTGTACCTGGTGCCCCTCTAGAACACTCTCTTCCTCGCTGTGGCTAGAGTGCAGTGGCATCATCACAGCTCACTGCAACTTCACACTCCCAGGCTCACATGATCCTCCTGCCTCAGCCTCCTGAGTAGCTGAAACTATAGGCATGTGCCACCACACCTAGCTAATTTTTCTATTTTTTTTGTGGAGACAGGGTTTTGCTCTTGCTCAAGCTGGTCTGGAACTCCTGAGCTCAAGCGATCTCCCACCTTGGCCTCCCAGAGTGTGAGGATTATGGACATGAGCCACCACCCCCGGCCTCCTACAGGCTTCTTGAAAGAGAGCCCTGCATTATATTATATATATGTTTTCTTCTACTTCATCATTCCCATGCAGCCCAGATTATTCCTCCACCTGGGTACTGAAACCCCTGGGAAAAGGTTGCCTGTGACTTCCCGCCTTATCTCAGCAGCATTGGGTTAAGGACCTGGGTTCTGGAACAAAGAACCCTCATTCTTTAAAGATGCTTACTGAAATGTTTATGCCTGGAATGATGTCTGGGATTTGCTTTGATGTAATGCACAGTGGAAGAAGTGGGTGGGCGAAGAATGAAACAATATTTGTCATGAATTGATAGTTGTTGAAGCTAGACGTAGCGATTCATTGTGTTCTTCTGTCTGTGTTATGCTGGAAATTTTCTATTGACAAAAAAAAAAGAGGGCCGGGCGCGGTGGTTCACGCCTGTAATCCTAGCACTCTGGGAGGCCGAGGCGGGTGGATAGCTCAAGGTCAGGAGTTCGAAACCAGCCTGACCAAGAGCGAGACCCCGTCTCTACTAAAAATAGAAAGAAATTGGCTGGACAACTAAAAATATATAGAAAAAATTAGCCGGACATGGTGGCACATGCCTGTAGTCCCAGCTACTTGGGAGGCTGAGGCAGGAGGATTGCTTGAGCCCAGGAGTTTGAGGTTGCTGTGACCTAGGCTGATGCCACGGCAATCTAGCCTGGGCAACAGAGTTTGACTCTGTCTCAAAAAAAAAAAAAGAAATAGATTTCTAACCTTTCAGAAGCAACCCCCACCTCAACAATAAGCTTCTCTCTGAATCTTCTGACTTTGTGATAATCATTTCCTTGCTTTTCCTGATAGTTTTACTACCTGTAGGTCACTTCTAAGCAACAGTTTTGTCTACTTTTAATTTTTTTGTGAATATAAATATTCTTCTGTGACTTGCTTATTGCGTTCAACATCACGTTCGA
>CAUYPO010025953.1:0-36723 GCA_963574435.1 Cheirogaleus major
CATAATAACGAAAGAAAAAACATCCAAAACCTCAACATCAACTCAGACATTCTCCCCCCATCAGGGCTGCCTTCAAAACCCAACTCTGCATCAAGCTGCCAACATCCCCTGTCCCCAGCAGCACCAGGGTCTACGTCCACCTAGCGGTGGCCACTTGTCACCAGGCTGTGAGGGTTGGCTGGTGGGATCCGGGGGCGTCACGCACAGACACATCACCCTGCCTATTGGGCAGCACGGGCTGTCCCTCCGTGCTGGTGCAGCCCCGCTCTGCCCCCACCTCCTCTGTCCCGCGCAGACTCTCACGCATGCGGCGCGACACCCAGGACCCAGAAGTCTCGGCCTTACCACCCTCACGTGAAGTGAGGACCTTCAGCCTCGAGCCTCCCCCAACACTGCAGGCCCTAAATATCACGTACCATGTGGCATCGCCTCAGGTCCCTCTTCCCAACCCCGGAGAACACAAGTGCAGTGTAGACAGCAGGTGCTGGAGCCAGCGCGACAGCTCACGGGCACCCCTGGGGCCCGCCCTTCCCCGCTCCATGCTGGTAGCCTGAAACCAGCCCCAGTCGGTGTGACCACACCATGGAAACTGGCACACACCGCACATCAGAGCTATCCTGGAGGACAGCTGTCAAATATTTGCCAGCCCGCCACTGGGCCTAGGTATTAAAATAAATTATTCTAAGACTGTCGAAGGCCAGTCCCTTTCAAGACTTGCTAGAGAACCCAAAGACTGAAGACTCCAACCTCCCTCTTTGGAAGATTCTCGTTCTGCGCGGACTGCCCCTGGAAACAGCCCTGGTCAGCCTGTGTGGAGTAACCCCTCCCCTGCAGTGTCTGCGACCATAAGCCAGGCAGCCTGGCCCTTCCCTCACACCAAGGTCTCCCAAAGTGACCCCTCTGAGGGCCAGGCCCCCCCATACTCAGCACCTGTGGCCTCCCTGCAGCCCTGCCAGCAACTGAGGGACAGAGATGCAGAGCCCCTCAGGTGGAGGTGGGGAGTGTGGACTCCGCCCCCCAGCCCCAGGACTGCCACTATGTCCAGGCCACATGCTAACAACCTGCCCAGGACCAGCCTGCCTAGTGTCTGAGGAGCACTCCAGGCTTCCCAAGGCAACCATGTTCATCACCTCATGTAGATCTCTTAAGAACTATGTAAGATAGAGATGAGGCAGTTTTCCTAGCTTTAGAGATGAGAAAAGAGTCCTAGAGAGATTAAATGAATACAGAAGATCGGTTGTGAAGCTGGAGCCAGAATCCCGGAGAACTATTTGGTGGAGAATTTACAGGCTGTCATGTACAGTGCCACAGGCTGGCCACTGCACAACTCCAGGAGACACGATTCATTACAGTCTGGCATTTGAACACAGTCCCTGAGGCTATGAAACAGGGAGACCTTGACAGCTAAGGTTAAAGAGGAGTTAAATCCCTAAAATCATTGGGATAAATTCTTTTTTCTGCTACATTCTCACTTTCTAAGCTTTGTCCTGTGCGTACTTCAGGAAGCCTGACTCCCTGGCTAATCACAGGGGCGCCACCCCCTTCCTGCTGGCATTTTAGGGAGGAATGAGGGACTCTGGGCTCTATACAAAAACCCAGGATAAAGCTGTTAGGCAATTTTTGTGCATGTTTCTTAACTTCTATCGCAAAAGGCCATTGTCACTTAGGTCGATGGAAATTTGTCCCAAATTAAGAGCCTGAGAAGCCCCTTTCTTTGTACAAAGACCCTCAGCTAAACACGTCAAAAGTAAGGCCCACTCCTGACTCGGCTGGTCGTCCTGGTGGCAAGCAGAGTTGGAGTTCTGCTCTGTGCTGCCCGACACGCTCACAGGTGAAAACAAAACAGATCATAGTTCTGGGCCAGGGACTTACAGGGGAAAAGAAAGTCAAAGCCAAAGGATCCTCAGTGTAACCAAAGGGATCTGAAAAACTCTATTTAAAGGCCCCATCCTTCCATTCTTCAGACGACCTAGGACATCCATCCCCAACCCTTTTGGCACCAGGGATGGGTTCCATGGAAGACAATTCTTCCAGGAACGGGGGTGGGGCGGATGGGAGTGACGGGGAGTGGCTGTAAATACAGATGAAACTTTTCTCTCTCACCCGCCTCCACCCCCACAGCTCACCTCCTGCTGTGCAGCCTGGTTCCTAACAGGCCACAGACCAACAGGTAGGGGTCCTGGTCCGTAGCCTGGGGGTGGCTGGCGATCGCAGCCCTAGGACACTTTCCTGAATGCGTTAAAAACAGGCCAAATAATCCTGACGTTCTTAAAGTCAAACCTGCCTGCACCATGCTCAGAGACTTCCAGCCCACCTAGAAGGTGGGGCTGGGGTCTTACAGGACATCAGAACGGGGGTAGGGACCTAACACTAGCCCCCACCATGGCCCACCGAAGAGCACATGGGCTGGCAGGGGGTGGGGGGGGAGGGCCTTGTATAGGGCTTCTCCAGGAATTGGTCACCTCTCTCCACACTCCCTGCCCCCTGGGCCAGGGACCCTGAAGATACTCTGGCTCACTCTGACAATATTTCATTGGGGGCTGCCACTCCTCTCAGGACCAATTCCCCGTAGCTGATCCTAGATCACAGCCCAGGAAAAAACACTGCTCCCCTGGGACAGGGACAGGTACTGCTCTCCCCACCCCCCTTGTCAGCCCAGCTGCCTGCCCCTTTCGGAAAGGCAGAGCCTGGTGGCCAGAGGTGGTCCCTGGTGCCACAGGCATGAGCTGAAAACCCAGGTTACCAGTTGAGAATGGTGGGACCTTGGGCCAGTTACTGAACTTCACTGGATCCCAGTCCCGGTCAGATGCAAAATGAGTCAGTCGTTACTGTAGCAGAAACAGTTGCCAACTATTAAACATAACTGTAACATGCCCAGGACTGTACCACATCCTGAGCGCCTAGATGTTACAATGTAAAACATGAGTCTTAGAGTGGGCCGGGCGCGGTGGCTCACGCCTGTAATCCTAGCACTCTGGGAGGCCAAGGCGGGAGGATTGCTTGAGCTCAGGAGTTTGAGACCAGCCTGAGCAAGAACGAGACCCCCGTCTCAGGAAAAAAAAAAAAAAATGAGTCTTAGAGTAGACAAGCCCAGTTCCTAAGCCTCTGAGCTCCCCCTTCTGCACCTGCAAGGCAGGATGATGACGGCGGCACGTGACAGGTGGCAGGGAGAGCACAGCTACCAGACTGGACTCGTGAGGCAGTGCCCAGCACACGGCAAGCGCCACCGTCCTCACCACCACCACCACCACGGCAGGGGCAGGGGCCACGGGGTTCGTAACCTCAGGAAGACCACCCCGGAGGAAAGCGCCCTGCAGAAGCCTGTGGGCAGACAGCACACTTTCATGGAAAACGTGTCTGGGGCAGTGACGTCTGCGTTTGAATCCTGGCTAAGCTTCTCACCTAGGCAAGTTACTTCCTCCCTGAGCCTGTTTCCTACACTGTAAATGGGACAAGACACATTATCACATTGGCTTATTTTTAGGATTAAATAAGTTAACATATATCTAGCTCTAGGCACAAAACAGACATTTCATAAATGGGTTTTGTCACGTGGGCACTGCGTGTTTTTCCTAAACATGATTTGGAAATGATGGATGGAGTGATCATAGTTCAGGATTACAGTTCTCAAGAGAGAAAAGGCCCCAATAAGTAACGGCAAGCATAACGGCACATCTCGGCCGGCTCCAAAAACCCTCGGTCTCTGAAAAGAGCTGCTGTGTGCAACGAGGGGAGAGCACACTCGGCTCGGGAAAAGCCTGAACGGGGACAATTCACAACCATTCCCATCTCAACTAGGCAGGACCAAGAATCAGGAATGCCACCCTGGCTCTGGTCTTGGCCCCAGAAGTCACCGGAGATCACAGCCAGGTGGCTGATGGCACGGGGCGGGAAGGAAACTGCGGCTGCAAAACCCCAGGGCCTCAGGGCTCCCAAGCTACAGGAACAGCAGGGGTGTCACAAAGGTGGCTGTGCCCCTTATCCTCAAGTTCCTTTCCCTCACACCCCTCAGTGCGGGTCTCACAGTCAGACATTGGCTGCTTTTCTCTCCTGCCAACAACTCCTCGCCCACCCCTCTGCCCTCCAGATATACCCAGAGACGCGGAGTCCCCAGCATCTGCCCTGGTCCCTGTCCCCATCCGCCCACCTCGATACCCTTTCTAGAGCATGACAAACAGCCCCGGGCAGAGGCCGCAGACCAGACTTCAGAAACACTTAGGTCCTTGTGGCAAACAAGGAAGGTGAGCTGCGCTGGCACCAGGGCTGGAAGCCACGCCCTCCTCCACCAGCACAGACAGGTGACAACCGGGCTACACTCCCCTTTACCCCTCCACCCCACATGGAGGAACAGGTTCCGGGGTATAAAGGAACATCCTAAGAGAAGAGAGCAGTTAAAACAGAGAGCCCGAGCCCCGCAGCCTCCCCACACGAACACGAGAGGCTTCTGCCCGCCGCGGTGGCAGTGGGGGCTGCCAGCTGCTCTCACGCTCAGCGGCTACTCACCAGATTTTAACCTGAGCTCCCCCAGGCAGCCGTAAGCATCCGCGAGCTTGCCATACTGTCCTTTAATGACTTCCTTTTCTTCCGGAGCTGGGGGAGAAACACATCACAGAAGACATCAGCGACAGTCTCCTGCTCGTTCCTGTTCATTCACACCCGGTTTGCCAATCTGGCTCCCCACCCACTCGAAAAAGAAAACACACAGACGATGGCTCGGCCCACAAACACAGAGCGTGGAGGTTCTGCGGTGCTCGAATCACAGCGCTGCCAGGCTGCAGCCCTTCCCACGAGCAGCTTGCTCTCTGGAAGCGCCGGCAGCTTCCTGGGGGCTGGAGGAGGTGGGGTGAGTGCCAGGGCGGCCGAGGCTCTGGGATGCTGGCCTCCGGCTGGGAAAGGGCACCTTGGACCTGGCCCTTTGTCACCCTCTACAGGCTCAGAAACAGGACTAAGTCATTGTTCACCATTTGTAAGGACCTTTCTTCCTGTCACCCGCTGACGGCCTCATCCTGGAGGTCTGCTGCCCCCAAGGGGACCCGCTACCACCCGGGGGGGAGACAGGGATGGAGGGCTGGGCGCAGGGAAGCCCGAGGAAGTGGCCTGCCTCGCCCGCTGGGTCTCCAGCAGTGACTGTCAGTGCCCAAGCAGAGCACAGCCCGGTGAAAAACCAAAATGACAGAGGGAAGGACCTTCAGGCGCAGCGAGCCCTCACCCCTACAATGATGCCACAGGCCCCTCTGGCCAGGACAGGGGCGGGCCCTTCTAATGTTCCAAATACACAGAATGAATTATTAATATAAACACGGATGAGCCTTGAAGACATTATGCTACATGAAAAAAGCCAGTCACAAAAGACCTCATAAATATTCCATTTACGTGAAATGTCCAGAACAGGCAAATTTATAGAGACAGGAAGCACATCAGTGGCTGGCAAGGGCTGAGAGTGGAGAAGGGGGAATGTGGATCATTGCTAATGAGTATGGGGCCTCTTTTAAAGGGGACAAAAATGCTCTAAGTTAGATCGTGGTGATGATTGCACAACCCTGCGAATGTACTAAAAACGTGACACTTGACAGGGTAATTACGTTCTATGGTATGTGACTTATATCTCAATAAAGCTATTATTAAAAATCAACAAAATAAATAGAATTGCAAAGGACACTAATCTTATTGAAATCCAGTTATTAAGATATTTTTAAAAACGTTACAGTATAGCAATATATGTACCTTACTTAGTATTAGCATTTTAAATAAGAAGATCTAGTGGGGTCTATTAACCACATTAATTTCAAACCAGTGACAAGAACGAACACTATACTGAGATACTGTCACATCACATTAGAATGGCTGCAGATATCTGTCATTTCTACTAGTGACAGAGTCAGAGATACAGCTAACACACGTTGGTGACCAAGTGGGAGATGTAGCTCACACTGGTTGTACTGCCTGCCTTCCTAATTGAATGAAATGCTAAATGTCAGTTAGGATCTAAAAGGATAAAGATGGACGTTTTCCCCCATGCAGGAGAACCAACACTTACATTCTACGCATAGAGCCCCCGCAGCTGTGGCCCCGCAAGAGAACCCTGGGGCTGGGAGAGCCACTGCACGCTGTCATCATGAAAGTGAGAGACAGAGCAGCCTGCTGCGTTCTCCCAAGCTAAAGAAAGGAATTCTCAGACTGCCTCCACTCCCAGGGTGAAGGAATTTCAACTAGGAACTAAGATCCCAAAGTGAAATGTTAAAAAGGGAGAAAATGACAAAAAATAACAGACCCTCACCCCAAGCCCTGAGAGCAGACGCCCTGGCCCTGTTTGACTTCCATCATTCCTGCGGTCTCTACAGATGCGGATTCAGGAAAGGCCAGGGTAGAGGCTTAGACAAGCACTTTAAGCGGGTGAACCCAGCTTTAGCTGACACCCCGGCTCAGATGGCCTGCTATCCCACATTTTCCAGGACAGACTCAATTTCCAGGTTCCTCTCAACCATCCGCCCAAAGCGCACTGTACTCATCAGACCCCGTGTTTCAACTGAGATTGGAAATAGGATCGTCCGACAGTCCGCCTCCCCCCTGAAGCTCTTCCCACTCTCAGCCCCCAGGGCCCAGCAGGGGCGGCTCCCCCTCGCTCTGCTGCAGGCCCAGGAGGGCAGGTGGAGGGGGCAGGCAGCAGGCTCTCACCGCAGGACCCGCCACCGCCCACCAAGTAGACAGTCCGTCCAGGCTGGGGCTCGGACGTAGCTGGCAGGGCAGAGAGGTGGGACAGACGCTAAGACCAGAGACCCCCTCCTCCGTTCTCCAGGCAGGACTGGTGACAGGATGTGATTTAAAGAGAAAGGCTGATTACCAGCATAGCCGGAGACGCCAACAACCTGAAAACACACTCGATTCTCATTATTCACAGTAGTTCTGTTCTATAAAGTCACTAGCAGAAACCGAAGCATTGCTCCTGGAGGAAATACAGAGCTAGGGTCCTGAGAGCCTCGGGCCACAGCATTTTCATCAGCCAATCAACAGAAACTTGTTTTCCGTGCATTTCTGTTAAAAGACACCTTACTGGCCAGGCCTCACGCCTGTAATCCTAACACTGTGGGAGGCCGAGGTGGGTGGATCCTTTGAGCTCAGGAGTTCAAGACCAGCCTGAGCAAGAGCAAGACACCGCAGTTCTTGGTGCCGCATCTCGGTAGACGAGCTGATAAATGCAGCACCATGATTCTGACACCAAAAATATTTACTCCAGCCCTGGCATCCTTACCAAGCCTTCACGCAGAGCCCCTAAGCCTTGGCATTATCTGGCTCTAACTTTGTTAATCATGACACAAAGGGGCCTTTGTGCATTCATTCAACTATGCAAATAAACCTCACCAAACACCACCAAGCGACAGGAAGCTGCTGAACAAAGTGGTGTGGTCAAATCCACACTTCTGGGGTGGGAACAAACCCGACGCCCTGCCCTGCTGGGTGAGAGATGACAGGTGTGGACTTCACGTCCCTGGCACTGGGAAAATTAAACAAACAAGTTAAAACAGACTTTTCACCCTAATATTTTAAAACCAATCAAACAAAACCCAACAGGGCCCTGTCCCACTCCAATCCCGCAAATCATTGAGTCCCTCGTAAATACAACTTTACCCTCGACTTACACTGTGCTAACTCAAAACAGACCACACCCTTTGTGGATATGACAATCGTACGAGAAGATGCTGTTTGTCATTTGCAAACAGACTGAATGTAAACAAACCGGCAGGGTTAAAAGAACACAAATTTATTCTCTGGAAGGTCCAGAGGCCAGAAGTCCGAAACAAGGTGTGGGCAGGGCTGCACCGTCTCTGGACCCTGCAGGGAGGACCCCTCCTTGCCACTCCTGGCTTCCGGGCTTTGCTGGGCGTTCCTCGGCAGTGGCTCCATCACTCCAGGCTCTGCTTCCATCGTCACAGGGCTGGATTCTCCCTGAGTGTCGTCTGTCTTCTTAGAAGAACAGCAGTCACACTGGGTCAGAGGCCCACCTGCTCCAACACGACCTCATCATCTCCAAATAAGGCCCCGTTCTAAGGTACCGGGGGTTAGGACTTCGACATGTCTTTCTGGCGGACACAGTTTGGCCCTAACACTTGGTCACCCTCCCATCGGTGAGCCAGTCCTTTCAAAGCTCGACTTCCCTGAAGACCGTCTCTGCAGTGAGCTGCTTCATCTCCAAGCCTTCTGCAGCCCCTCTGCTGTGCAAGGCAGGCGCAGCCCACCGACAGGACGCAGGGTCCCCTTGCTGCCCGCCGCCCACCCCCAGCACTCTTGGGGGCTGCTCCAGAATCACCCTGCTTGCCCCAAACAGCTGCATTTTCTCAACTAGGCTTGAAGGAAGGGAACGTCCTTTCTGCTCTCCACAGACGTCACAGAGCAGACGCCCACACGCACCAGGCGGGCAGCGAGTGAATGAAGCCATCGGAAGGGGCTGTGGGTGCCCAGAACACACCCCCTCAGCAGGCGGCCAACCATGAGTTGCAGCCAGTTGCCAGCAGGGCTGTAGGGTTTAAGAGAAACACTCCCGATTTGCCAGGGTTGGCCCCCAAGCGCGGTTTATTTTCAGCGCTGCACGCCAGATGCCCACCCTGCACACTGTACCTGGCCACCTGCAACTCTGCCCTTCCCTCTTGGACACAGACAGAACCTTCCTGACTTCCACACTGTATGTTGCATTTCAAGCAGGTTTTTCCACGTGAGAACGTGTTTGCTTCCCCTCAGCTGGCCGTGAATTTCCGGCATGTTGGGGAAAGTCCCCGCATCCACGCCCCTTCCAGGCACAGGGACACCGCAGTGAACCAGACAGATGGAAATCATCTGCTCCAGGGTGGAGCCCAGGCCGGCATTTGGCAGCGGCAAAGGAGGGAGAGGGGTAACAGATGGCCGAGTGACAGCAGGGCAGAGCGGTGGGGAGGGAGGCTGGGGCAGTGGCACCGCCAGGCACAGCTGGGAGGGGCAGGTACTGGTCAAGCTTCCTGCCAGGGTGGACAGACAGTGACACGAGCAGAGGAGAAATGGTGAGCAGGGAGGGGGTGGGAATTATTGGGGGGCGGGGACCGTGGTGAAATTTCACCCCCACTGCAAGGGTGATGTGTGAATTCAGACCTGAAGGACGCGAGAGACAGCTGAGTGGAGGACAGGGCAGGGGCACCACTGGCCTGGAAAGGCACTTGCAAAGGTCCCGAGGCAGAAGCATTCCTGACGTGTCCCAGGCCCAGCAAGGAGGTCTGCCCCCCCACCCCCCCGCAAAAAGAAAGAAATACAAATTCCCGGCCCGCCCCCCAGGCCTGCTGCTGCTACTATTTCAGAAACCCTGGGCTAGAGACCCAGAAGTCTGCATTGTAATGAGTCCGCCAGGTGACTCTAATACCGAAGTTTGAGAATCACTGCCTAGATTATCCCGAGTCAGTCCCAGACATATTATTTCATCTGTAAGTATTTCAGTAAGAATCCCTAAAAGATAAGGGCTCTTATTCAAAGCGTGATCATGACACCCTTCTCGCCCACGGTTCCTCAACATCGTCCAATATCTGGGCACATCTGAAGGCAGAGCCCTGAACAGACCGGATGTGGTATACGGGAGAGCTGGGGTTTAAGGATGACGCCAAATTCGTCGCCTGAACGAGCAAAGGGACGGAGTGACCTGGCACAACAGCAAAGACAGAGAGGGCAGGTCTGTGGGGACGCAGGGACAGACTTCTCAGGTCTGGAGTCCAGCAGAGCAGCCGGCGGGAAACCGCCCAGGGATCCCCGGCCAACAGAAAGTGTCTAAAGTCATGAAATGAGTGGTCCCCAGGGAGCGAGTGGAGGGACACTGGCGTGGTGTTGGAAGGACAGGCAGATGAGAAGTGGCCAAAAACACATAAGAAAACCCAGGAGCGTAGTGTCCTGCGGCCAGGAGAGCATTTCGAGGAAGCGAGAGTGGTCAGGCGGGAGAGGCAGCTGCTGTGTCACACGGGGACTGAGAATCGGTCACTTCACTTAGACCCTGGTGACCCAGAGAGGAGCAGTTTCAGTAAAGTTGGGGGCAAAATTCTGCATGGAGAGGGCGAGAGAAAACGGAGACAGCGGGGACAGGCAATTCTTTGAGGAACCGTGTGTGCGCACATGTATGTAACGTGCGTGTGATACGTCCAGAGCAGGGAAAGGGGAGGCTGCTGGAGGGGACGAGGGTCTGAAGGTTTCCTGCAGGGCACGACCACCAGGCTGTGCGCTGGCAGACGTCTCAAAGAGCCGTCAGCACCAAGCTGCCTCCGAGGAGGCCAAGGGACCCATGCACAGGTGGGGCCGGTGTGTCATTGGTGGCAGGAGGGCAGGGAGAGCCATGGGACGGACGTGGTGGGGGGTCACTGTGGCCCAGGGAGCTGGTGGAAATTGTCTCCTGGTGGCTTCAGTTTTCTCTGTGGACTGAGAAGCGACAGCCGCAGCTGGCGCGAGGACAGGGTGTGTCACGGCAGAGCTGAGAGGCGGCGGCGTGAAGTGCCGTCTGGGAGGGCAGAGCGTGCACCGGGCACAGAAACGCAATCGAAGGGCCGCCTGGACTCAGGGTGGTGAGCTGATGGCGAGCCCCGCCCGCCTGGCAGTCGGGCTTCTCCAGAAACTTCTAGCCACACCGGAGCCGGCACAGGTGTGGAGAGTGGGACGCAACCAGGGCCCAGGTTTTGCCCAGTGGGCAAGAGCCAGCAAGAGGGGCAGGCAGGGAGGGTGAGCAGGAGGCAGGCTGGGCGCTGGCGGGTCGAGAGAGAAGAGGGCACAGCCGGGGCGAGGGACGGTGGAAAGGCCACGGCTCAAGGGGCCGCCATCCCAGCGGGTCAAAGATCACTAGGGGGTGAGTCACAAGACGCAGGTGGAAGATGAGGAGAGGGACGTTTGAAACAGAGGATGTAGGGCCCCGGGCGTGGCCGTGGAGTGAGTGGCTGAGGCCAAGGTCTGCAGAAGGATCAACTCGGCCACCGAAGGGACCAAGAATGAGGGCAGGACTGACATCTGAGAACTGACAGAAGGAGAGAACAACTGCCAACGACCCAGATGACGGCAACAGGAGGGGCCGGGGGCCAACGGTCAACAGAGCTGGTTCCCTTTCAGCAAGAGAATTTGACCGTAGGTTGACTTTCTAGTCCCGTTTCCCTGGCAACCTGGGAAAAGTCATCTGTGCGACTCGACACCACAGCTATGACAGAAACAGCCCCGACTGGCACGCGGCCTCTGTTGGAGTGGAACCTCGGGTGAGCTGGGAATAACGGACGGGCCACGTGGAGCCTTGGGAGGCCCCGGGAGCTCTGCACGCCCAGGTCCCGTGGTCCGAGGGGTGGGGAAGAGAAACCGCCACCACCTGAGGCTCCAGGGGAAATGGGGCTGGCGCCACAGATTCCAAGCCCCAGGACAGAGCTCTGAGGGTCAGGCCACCCCCAGGCAGGTCCCAGCAGGAGTGGCCACTCCCATCAGCTGTCACAGCCTCTGGTCTGCACAAGCGCCACGCGGGCTGTGGTCCTGGCCGGCAGGCAGCCCGTCAGCTCAACAACCAAGCAAACCACACGCTCTTCTTTCCTTAACAATATTTTCCACACCAACGTGCCATGAGGAAATGCCGGGAACCCTGCCCACAGCACAGGGGAGGAAGGAGGTCAGTCTAACAATGCAGATGACCCGGGCCGAGGCACCGCCGTGGCTGCGTTCTTGGGCAGGACGTTAAACCATCTTCTTGTATTTCGGGGTCTCAAGAGGACAGAGCCATCCAGATCGAGGCCAAAGTCCCCTTCACGTGCTAATTCTGGGCTCGGTTCGCACTGGCTGGTGCCGCTCCTCCCGAGCTGGGGCAGCTCTTCAGAACGACTGTGCTTTCCCCGGGGCAGGGCGAGCTGCCGGGCACAGGGGATCACAACGTCTGTTTGAAACAGACGCAGAGAGCCAAGACGAAGCTACCTGCCAGACACGCCAGTGCGCTCGGGGACTCTGCTGTCCTCCCACGGCCTCCCCCTCACCAGAAAGCCCAGGCCACGTGAGAGAGCCACGGGGAGAGAGGCAGCAACACGTCACTCTCCGCAAACCAACGCACCACCTCGCACCAACATGCACTGACGCCACACCTGGTGCCACACCTGGCCAGGGAAAGTC
This sequence comes from Cheirogaleus major, assembly GCA_963574435.1. Lineage (NCBI taxonomy): Eukaryota > Metazoa > Chordata > Mammalia > Primates > Cheirogaleidae > Cheirogaleus > Cheirogaleus major. The sequence goes on from CAUYPO010025953.1 coordinate 12,127, forward strand.
GGGGACGGTTCAGTCTCCTGCAGCCAGAGCCGGAAACCCATCTGAGGGGAGCCCTCCCCACCCCCTCCCTGCGCTGAGCCACCCACCTGCCGTGGCTGAGGCGACCAGGCCGCAGGGCAGGCCGGCCCTTGGACAGGAGGCTTGAGCACAGGACTGGCCACTGAGTCTTTGTAGCTGAGTCTTTTGTTTTTCTTAAAAAGAAGGAATCCAGGAAAGCAATTTGCACCTTAAAAAAAAAAAAGCTGCCACAGGGCTGGACATGCTGGTGGCAGAGCCAGTGATGGGCCTAGTGCCACCGGCAGCTCCTTACGTTTTTCAGGACGGGCCGGGCAGCTGCTGGCCTCCCACCAGATAGGGAAAAAGAGAGAAGCGCAGAAACACCCATTTCTCCACAAATGTGTGCGTGCAACGTGTCACTCCGGGGTCTTCACCCTCCCCCAGGGAGGTCCTGGAACGAGGCTCTGACCCATCACTTCCCCACACCACAGACTCATTTTGCTCCCAGTCGCCAACAGTCAGGTACGTGGGCTGGCCCTGCGGCTGGGGGTTCTGCCCCTGGCTACCTCTCAGCTTTCTTCATGCCCTTCATCCCAAAGCGGCCAAACCTGTTCCTCGGTTGGCCTCCACTGCTGTTCAGGTGATTCCTCTCACCTCGGTGCCTCCTGTTTCCACGCAGGTGCAGAGAGCAGAAGACCCACACAGGCCCCTCATGCCACAGAGGTTCGGGGGGAGCCCGAGGGAAGGGGAAAGCCACAGTCCCTGTCACACCTCAACCCGACACTCCACAAAGACGCTAGACGCCTACTGCGCGCCAGGCGCGGTTCTAGGCACCGGAGAGAAACAGGCAGTGAGGAAGGAATATGACGGCAAGGAGAACAAAGCATCATGGAAGCCAGGTGGAGAAAACGCTTCTAGAGGCAGGTGTGATCACCTGGGCGGATGCCTTTGGAGGGAGGACTCAGCAGGGGGAGCCTGTGGGGAGCCCGAGGAAGGTTCAGGAAGAGCAGGGAGGGTGGAGCCTGGCTGGAGCTGTGCAGAGGGAGGTGGGAGGCGCCAGACAGCAGGTGCAAATGACCTGCACCTTCACATGGGCAACCGAGAGGTGAGGTGGGGGCCACGGCCAGGCTCTCGGCAGCCTCAGCCTCTGATGACCACAGTGGCTCACAGGTCCAGGAAAGACAAAGGGACAAATGGCCAAATGAAACCCCGAACAAACATTGGTGACCCTTCATTATTCACATCCCCCCACACGTCATATTCTGGGCGCATATTGTGACTATTTTGGTCTCTTTCTCCATATGTGCCTGCTGAACTAAACACACCTGCTTACTCACAGGGCCCGGTCTAACATCGGGGAAAACATCGTGCTATTTTCTACAAAAGGGGAGAAGAAACCTCCTCAGGTGACCCTAGTCGGCATCATTTCATGGATTTGGAAACTGCTTCCTCCAACTCGCCAGCCAAAGGCTTTCTCCACCCGGAATTAGCTCCTGCCTTAAAAACGGAAAAGCCTCTTGGCCGGGTGAGAACCGGCCCCAGAACCCTGATCACGCGTCACAGGGATTTCCAGACCGCACGCGCCCGAGGGACACTGGTGTGCTGGAAGAAGTCGCCAGGTGTTCTAAGAGCTGAAGGTCAAACGGGTTTGAGAGACTCGAGCTGAGCAAGTGTATCGACTGCAGGGCCGCAAAACCTGTCATGGGCTAACAGGAGCCGCAGGTCCCTGGAGAGAACTGGTCTCCCGGTCACCTGTGCGTGAAACCCTTCTGTTTGGGCCACGCTCTGGGGACGCCTGCCTTTATGGAATGGACACTGCCTGTCCCACGCCGGGCACAGACCCCTGCGGGGGGCCTGCCTTGCCCTCCCCACCCCGCCTTCACAGACAGGGAGCCTCGAGCCGCCTGCCCCCGCTCCGCCACACTGCGGCCCCCTCCCGACCACTTCTGCCACGCCCAGTCCTGCCACAGGACCCTGTGCCTGGCTCCACAGGGCCACGTCTCGAGGTCCCCACGGGAACCTAAGTCCTGGTGCCGCCTGGAGAGCGAGACCACCCTGGGCTGACCTGGAAGCCCGTGGGCCAGCCCAGAGCCGCACCGAGAACCAGTGCACGGGTGGGGCTGAGGGAGGGAGACAGCTGCAGGCTGTGTGACTGAGGAGTGCCACCTGGGGCCTGCGCCCCTCGCCTGCATCGGGGGGAGGGCGGCACGACAGAGAACCAGCCCCTGTACCCGACACCAGCCACACGCGGACGACCGTGCTGGGCAGAGCCGGCTGCACTGGCTCCATTGTTCGGCCACTTGTATTCTTCCTTTGGAGAATTGCTTGTTGTGTCCTTGGCCGATTTTCCTGTGGGACGGTTTGTCCTCCTTCGCATCTACAGGAGCTCTGTTGCACGCTGTGAGCATCAGCCCTGGCCCTTCTGTATGTGGCAAAGGGCTGTCCACAGCTTCCTCACGTGCAGTCGCTGGTCTTTTAACTACATGTCTGGCGTCTCCTGATACGCTGGAGCGTCCCGTTGTTATGCCGTCAATCAACCCTGCCTCCAGATGTGCACGCTGTGCTCGCTGGGCGGGGATCCGTGGAGCTGCGCACTTGGAGTACGTTCCGCTTCCACATGTATGTTATAGTTCAGTAAAAAACAGGTCCTAATTCTGTCAGGTCTTTTGCCTTTATGACTTCTGAGTTTCATGCTTTGCTTAGAAGGTCTTTTCGTACCATAAAACTGTGAAAGCATCTCCTATATTTTCTTCCAATACTTGGAAAGTTGGATTTTTTTCTTTTACATTTAACTATTAAATACCTCTGGAATTCATTTTAATGTAAAATGTGGGGCTGTGTGTTGATACGGATAGTTGTGGTCAGAGACTTAATAAAACTTTTCTCCCTTCTGTATTAAAATTTAACTTTCTAGCTCTGGTTCCCTAGGAACCCCAGTCACGGCAGAATGTCAACTGTTATCAGACAAAGTCGCTTATGGTAAAAATGACCTTGATTGGCAAATTGCTTCTGGACAGGGAAGACCCACAAGTGAACTGTAACCTCTCCATGAGGATGCCGGGCACAGGGCTTTCTTAGTAACTCTCCCAACAGCATGTCCTCGCCTGAACCCTGGAATCCATACAGCTGGGGAGGAGCTAGTGACCAGGACAGATACGTGCACAGTCACCTGCAGGAACTACCGTGAAGATCACTCGCCGCCCCAGAAGAGCGGCCAGCGCTGTCCGCGGGCGAGCTGAGCTTCCTGGCCCACTCCTCTCTGTGCAGACCGCCGGGCCCTGGCCTGAATATCCAGCTCCATGAAGCAAGAGCCCTGCACGGCCCTGCGCTGGTCACCTGCACCAACACCACTGAGCGTACACCTGTCCCTCTTCCCAGCTGCTCTAAATCACCTTAATGACTCATTAGCTTGCTCACACGAGGCTGTCCGAGCCCTGTCCCACTGCACGGCTTTGTGCTGATGGGCTGTACTGCTGTTAGGGTTTTACGACATGTTTGCTGTGTGGCAAATCATCAGTCCCTGTTGGCCTTTTCCAAAATCTTCCTGGCTACTCCTTGCCATCCTTTCATCATTCAACAGGGTTTCTGAGCCCCCTCCCCACACCAGGCCGTGCTGAGAACAGGGAACTGACCGAGACACGACCCCTCTGTGTCGGTTTCCTGGGGCAGCACGAGAAGGTGCCACAGACTGGGCGCTTAAAACAACTGCAATTTGTTCCCACACAGTCCTGGAGGCCAGAGTCCAAGATCAAGCTGTGGGCAGGGCCACCTTTCCTGGTCTCTCCAGCTTTTAGCAACCCCAGGCATTCCTTGGCTTTGGCAGCGTCACTCCAACCTCTGCCCGTCTTCACACGGCCATCTCCCCTCTGCGTGTCCTGTCCTCACGCGACATTCTCCCCGTGTGTCTGTCTCTGCGTCTCTTCTTACGAGGACACCAAGCACTTCAGATTAAGGGCCCACCCTACTCCAGTATGATGTTGTCTTAACTTACATCTTAATTACATCTGCAAAGACCCTATTTCCAAATACGAGCACACTCCGAGGTACCAGGGTTAGGACATCAACACGTCTTTCTGGGGGACACGATTCAACCCGCAGCACCAGCGGAGGTTGCATCCGGGCGCTGGCCCACAGAAGACACACACAAGCACGTGCATAAGGCGGTTGCAGGGGTGAGTGCTACGGAGAAAGGAAACCAGGGGACGGGGCAGTCACCGCTGGTGCATGGAAGCCACAGCCTATTCCAGACTGGGTGGCCAGCAAGGTGTCACCGACGTCACTGAGCTGAGCACGGTGGACGCGGCAGCAGGCAGACCCCTGGGGAAGGGCAGGGCTGGCGGTGGGGGGCACAGCAGGTGCAGAGGAGGTTCTGAGTGGTACAGGTCAGGCTGCATGGTGCAGAGGGCTCAGGGGATGAGGTGGACAGAGAGGCCTGGGTGGGGGGACGGGGCCGTGCTGGCCACAACGTGGGACAGGAGAGGGGCCCGGAGACGAGTTGGGGCAGGTCCCGGGATACTGTAAAATCCGCCCGTTAAGTTTTGGTAGAACTGTTGGAACTTAATTGGATTTTACTCACAGATAACTTGCATTTGTAGATTCACTGGCGAAGAACTGACATCTTTGCAGTGCTGACGTTCCTGTCCCAAGAACACGGCAGACCTTTCCACGGATTCGGTGCTTCAGGAAAGTTTTGTGGCTTTCTTCTCCTAGGCCTTACATATTTTGTTTAGTCCCAGAAATTGTGGGGAGTGGAACTTTCTTTCCCATTACCTACTCTAATTGATAAATGATGGCAGATGGGAAGGTTATTGATTGTTTATCTGTTGACATTGAAAAGCAGCCTAACACACCACCACGCAGCCTGTCCCCCAGCTCCAGGGCTGTCAACATTGTCCCACTTATTTCACCTGCACCCCTACCCCCGGTGTGTGCACGGACACACGAGTCCACCTGCCCGCTTCCCGGGGTGTGCCAAGCAAACCCCAGACATGAGGATCGTTTCACTCACAGATACTTGAGGATCCAACTCTTGGATTTCCCGAGCGTACAATCTTATCACCTGCACCCAAAAGACTTTAAGACTGTTCAGGAGAAGAATACAGAAGCCACAAAACGGACGGCTCTCCTTGGAGGGCCTAGGAGAACCGAGGGGACAAAACCAGAGTGACAAAGTCCACTGCCTGAAGCTCACACACTTTTTTTTTTATATATATAATAGGATCAACCCTCGATTCCTTGTGCTTGGTCTATTTTCTCTTTTAAGGCAAAATTCTAATAAGCTGTCAGTAACCTCATTTTCCTGACAGCAAAGTGAACCAGAAACCTAAAAGAGGAAGATGCTGCCAAAGTCAGACACAGACTCAAAACCCTAGAAGTCTGGAGCCGTCCAAGTGCAGTATTATGTCATCATATTTTCTCATTTCATAGATGTGGCCTTATGTAATTTGCTCTTATGCCGTAGGGGTGAGCTATAAACACGTCTGCAGCGGGACTAATCACCGCCACGCGGGGTAGAGGAAGGCCTTGCCTAGCTCCACCTGTACGGCAGCCCGGAGCCCGGAGCCCGCACGGGGCCTGCAGGTTTCTAGTTAAAATCAATTTATACTACCAGACAAAATCTCTCAGTCCTTACCCCAAAACACTGTTATATATATATACAGTCTGTCTGGAGGGTGAGGCAGGCCTTTGAAATAAAACACAAGCTCCTGTTCGTCCACTCTGGACACGTGAGATTCCATCTCGGAACGCCGTTCCTGCAGCGCTTTGCGAGGCCTCCCGAGTGACCCACCCAGCCGTGGTTCTGCGCACGGCCTCTCCCTGCCGGGTGGTCCAGGAGGAAAGAGGCAGATGCCCCCACCCAGGTGGGCCTTGTTAAGCGGCCTGGCTCAGGCCTGGGGGTAGCCAGTCATTTCCAGCCCTGGTTTTCCAATATTCCTTTCTTGATCCACGCTATTTACATAAAAACAAATAACCCTGATTGTTGACACAGACTGTGACAGGGAGTGTCACTGTTCTGCTGGCCGGGGCACATATACTGCCACCAAGTGTGACAGCATTCCCATCGCTTGTCTCTGCGCCCCTGACCTCAGCTTTGCTGAACTGGCAGCAGGAGCTGCAGAGAACTGTGTCCTCCTCTTTAGGAGAATTTTTCCAGTACACGACATTTATCAGTCACTGATGAGCTTCGTGGTGAAGCTAAGTTCATGCAAAGCATAATCAGTTAAAATAGATTTTAAAAAACCTGCACATTCCCAGACACACAAACTCCCCCTTCCTAACCAAAGGACAGTCAGCTTATTAAAAACAAATCACTTTACAATAATGAAAGGTGTCGTTTTAAGAATGTCATGGCTCTTCATTAGACTCTGCCAAAGCAGCATGGAAGTAGCATAGTTCGTGATAATTTAATAACCACCTAACTTTGTCTTCTCAATTTAAGCTTGAATTGCTACTGTTTTTGGTAAGTTTTTGTCGGTTGTACAAAGGGGCAGAATCAAGGAGAGAGAATCTCATGTATTTTCACTAATTCATAAGCACCCTATAAAAAATGCATAGCATCCGATTTCTAGGTTTAGCTCAGCCCGCAAAGCTGTCACAGATGTTGTCTTGCCAGATCACTTCTGCTAAGATTCAAATTTCTGGGTAGTTTGAAATTTTAGGTGTGTGAAGTAGTGATGGTGCCTATGCTTAGTTTTAAGGCTTTTCTTCTTAAGACACATGGAATCCCAGAGTAGGAAAGGCAACATAGGGTGTAATTCATTTGTTTTCAGGTTAATATCCTGAGGCCTTGGGGGGGGGGGCTAACTTCTCCCAAGGGAATAACCTGCCCTCTCCCCACCCCGCCCCCAGGTCCACATCAACACCAAGCAAAGAAAGCATCTGGAGCCGGCGTTCTCCTCAGGGAGGCCACACTCTGCTTCAAAGGACCCTGGGGACATCTGTCTTCATTTCTTAGCACCTGCGATGCCCCGACCCTCGCAGGAATGTGTGGGATGAGGCCCTGTTCTCGGGGACGTGACCTGGGACAGAACCGTGGCTGGCTGGCATGCTGCACCTGGAACCCAGGAGAGCGAGCGGGCAGGTGGCGACATCAGCGCCAGCCTCAGGGACCAGGGAGGCCGGACAGAAACAAGCAGAGCTGCAGAAATACGGCAGTTCCTCAAAACCCTGCCTTGGGATGAAGTCAGACTCTCCCATTTACGCCCTGGGCCAGCTCCTGGGCTGTGGGCACGAGCTGCCCGCCTGCCTCCAGGGCTGGTGCACGCCCAGCGAATCCTCAGTCCCGGTCACTTTCTGAACCAGGAAGCGGCACGAGCAAGTGGCAACCTGCCCGCCTCTCAGGCCATGAGCGCGGTTGGCGTGGCCCGTGGGGACCCGGCCTGCAGGGGCGTCCAGCCTTCCGCACAGGGCACAGCACCGACCCATGGCGGCCGCTCCTGCCCGGTGCCCCTGGGGCAAAGCACACGCCTGGCCACCCACGTGGCAGATCCCCCAGCCCCAGAGGCAGCCAGCAGCAGGCAGGGAGGTGCATCCCCGGGCGGCCCAGCACCCTCACTCCGGCACTCCTCTAGCTCCAAACCAAGGAGATCTCGGGGAAGACTCGGCCCAACATTTTGTCTGTCTGACAGGCCTCGTGTTTTCCCGGCGCTGGGAGGATGCATTTCCACGGCACCTTGAGGCCACAGCAGGCTCTGTTCCCATGGGAGGCCGTGCCTCCCCGTGTCTCCTAGACATAGAGCCTCCCTTTGTCACGCTGCACCCTCTGCTCGGAAAGCGGCTGACTGGGTCCCCACGTCGATCAAAAAGTGTATGTCACATGAAACCCAAGATAACCAAGAGACAAGGGGACAAAGTGAGTCTTTTTCCATATACATAGGACATTCCTTTCCTAAATATGAGATTTTACTGAACCTATTGTTCTCTGCAGCCTCCAGCCTTGTTCAAATCCTTGTTCTGCCACTAACTAGAGGTGGCTCCTCGGGCAAGTCCTTAAGTCACTCCGTGCCTCAGTTTCCCCAAGTGTAAAATGGAGATTATTAGTACCTGCCTCAAACTGTGAGGATTAAATAAGTGACTATAATACATGTACACCTCTTACATCAGCACCTGGTACACAGTAAGCGCTGCATAAGTGTTAGCTGTTACTATCAAGATGAACCAAAGTTTATTTAACCAGTTAAAAATTCAAAACAGCTTGCAACAAACATCCTTGAAGCAAAATGGTCTTATGATCTGTGAATGCTTCCTGAGTTAAATTTCTACAGGTAGAATACTGGATCAACGACACATATACAAGGTGCTCATTCATTTGTCTAAACGTTCCTCAAGAAAGAAAGAATGACTCACATTTACATGACCGTGCTGGAAAGCTGCTTCCCATGGGTCCGTGAGAAGAGGACGTGGCCTTAACTGGGCAGTTTGATGTTGACCTTGAAGGTGGTCCCAGCCTGACCACTGACAGCCTCTGGTCACCAGCACGTGGATAAGGGCGGAGCAGCTCTGGGGTTTCCTTCCTAAGCATCGGCTTCCTCCAGCCTGAGATGAGTTTAGCCACCGCCCCGCCCAGTCCTGCCCGGAAACACTTAGGGACCCCGATGTAACTCCCAAGTCTGAGCCTGGGTCAGTTAACCCAGGGCTTTAAAGACAATTCACATGGAAAGAAAACAGAAAATATTCCCCATCCTCAGGTAGCAAGAGTGAAGGAGCCCAGCAAGAGAAACTGAGCAGCTGAGGCCAGCGAGGTGCTCACGCCTGTAATCACAGCACTCTGGGAGGCCGAGGTGGGAGGATCCCTTGAGGCCAGGAGTTCGAGACCAGCCTGGGCAACATATCTACAAGATCCCATCTCTACAAGAAAATTTTTTTACTTAGCCCAGGAGTTTGAGGTCACAGCGAGCTATGACCTCACCTCTGCACTCCAGCCTGGGCAACAGAGCAAGACTCCACCTCTAAAAAAGAAAAAAAGAAACTGGGCAGCCAAAAATCACAAAGGGAACCTGAACACCCAAGGAACGTTCCAGAAGTGAGCACACACTCACATGGGTGCCCAGGGCAGGCCTGCCTGGATATTCGCAGGGCTGGGGCCAGTGGAGCTCTGCACCTCCATGTCAAGCTATTTTTAAATTTTAAATCAAGCTAACAAACACTTCAGTAAAATATGTTTTATCCTCCTCCCTCAAGAAGTACACCCCAGCACTAACTGGAAGGCCTGATCCATGACATGGCCATGGGGGAGAGCTGCCCCGGCCTGGCCTCCTCTTCTTCCCTCGCCCCCACCAGGGACCTCATGCACACACGAGGATGCCCAGCCAGTGTGTTTCCACACACACCCACACCCCTGCCACTGCTCCACCAGGCCCGGGGTGGACACACCGCTGTAGTCTGTTGGGACCCAGGAGGAGGCTGTGTGGGCTGGAAGCAGGCTGGGCTTTACCTGCGGAGCAGACCCCAGGGTCCCGGGTCACAGGAGTGCCATCCAGCAAGCGGGGCACAGAGGCCAGCTGGACATGGTTCCCCTCCCGCCGCCCACCATTCTCTCTTGCCCGGGGCTAGGGGCCGTGCTGCCGAAGGGCCCAGACCGTCTCCTGAGCCCACTGAAGACCTGCCAAGAAGACACCCTGCTCTTACAGACTCCGGTTTACTCTTCCCAACTGGTCACTTTGCTTCATAAATGTATCTTGGCCAAAATCTCAGAATCAGTTCATGCCACTGTTTCTGCTGTTGGTCACACTAAAATCTGGCAAGCAATTTTTTTTTCTTTAGAGATGGGGTCTTGTTCTACCACCCAGGATAGAGCACCGATCATAGCTCATTGCAGCCTCGAACTCCTGGGCTCAAGGGATCCTCCTGCCTCAGCCTCCAGAGTAGCTGGGACTACAGGTACATGCCACCAGGCCTGGCTAATTTTTTTTCTGTACAGACGGGGTCTCACTATGTTGCCCAGGCTGATCTTGAACTCCTGGCCTCAAGCGATCCTCCCACCTTGGCCTCCCAGAGTGCTGGGACTACAGGTGTGACCCACTGCGCCAGCCTGTCAAGTAAATTTTGAACTGACATACCCTGGTAACTATAGTTAAGAATGATGTATATTTCAAAATTTCTAACAGTAAATTTCAAATGTTCTCACCACAAAAAATAAGTATTTGAGGTGAGGGATATGTTAATTAGCTTTATTTAATCACTCCACATCATACACATACACAACATCACTTGTACCCCATCAATATATGTAATTTGTCAATTTATAATAAAATAAAAAAATAAAAAAACTTACATATACACAAGCAAGTCAGGAAAAAAGGGCAATCCTAATAAATTATAATCTTGCCTGGTACTAAACAAACTAAATTTGAGGAGATTAATTTTTTTCATAAAAAATGCAGGGAGGAATGAAATAACATTAATAACAACTATCAGTGCTGACCAGGTTCCTGAGGGCTCACTTTTCCCCTCCACTTTTGTGTATGAACATTTTCACAATTAAAGGTTAAGAACAAAGTTTATGAGCCGCACAGCTCAAAATCTGAAATTATGATCTCACAGGTGAGTTACAAAGAGGACTATTCCAGTTTGCATTTTGGTACACATTATGCTGAGAAAAGCCACACAAGTCGCGGAGGAAAACAGGCCACTGTGGCTCTGGGCAGCTGCTCCAGTGTCCCAAGTGGGCGGAGCCTGGAGCCCCCACCTGTGCTTCCACCTTTCTCCAGGTGAATTAATAAAATGGCTACGCATTTGATTCTCTCCAATGCTCTGACGCAGGTGAAACTTCCCAGTCAGTGGCCAGATAAATCCAGGCCACAAAGCCCGAGAAAGGAGCAAGGCCCCGTGGCCACCTTGCCAATGCAAACAAAGCCATGTGGCCTCTGGACAAACACAGCAGCTGGGAGAACCCAGTCCTGCTGTTACACAGAACCTTTCCCCAGAAGCTCAAGGTAATTTAGGGACACTCACTAATTAACTTAATTAAGTCTCTCAAGCCTCCTTCGTCCCTCCCTTCCTCCCTGCTGCCGGCAATGCCAAGCAATGCTGGGGGTGGTGGTGGCAGGTTCCAGTCGCACACAAACCCTCGTGTAAACACGGGGAGACTCTCCAGCCGCCCTTCCTGGGGGCTGTTTGGAGAACACTGAACTTTGGAGCATTGACGCTCACTCGGAAAATAGATGAATCCATTAACAATAAGCACATTTCCCCTTACGGGGTCCACCCTAAGTCTACAAGAAACTGAGAGACAAAAAGACACCAAGTACTTTCCGGCCCAATGTAAGAGAACTTCTGCACACTAATTGGGGACAGTGGGCACGATGCTGACACATGCTGCGGCTTTTCACCCGTGTTGAAGAAGCCTCCTACCATTGAATCTGGCTACCAAGAAGACTGTAAAAACCTTTTAAGCTGGTGCTAATACGTTTTGCTTTTCCGCCTCTGGAATTTCTGCTCCCACTGATCCACATAAAAGACAGATTCTCAATCTAATTCCTTCAGAAGCAGGAATTTGAAATTATTTCTTCAACTATCCTCCTGCTAGCAGGCCAGGTGGTCTCTAGCGTGCAGAGTTCACGTTAAAACAGGAGGACAGGCGAGCACACGTTAGAACAGGTTAGAATAGGAGGACGGGTTAAGATGGGGGGAATCCAACAACCAACCACTCATGGATAATCCGTCTTTCCTAAAAATCACAACGTAGTTCAAGACCCTGACCGTCTCCACACACGGCCCCAAAGACACTAAGGAATTGCTGAACCCCCTCCGCAAGAGGCATTTTTCAAGTTAGGACCTTTCAAGAGTAAACTGTGCTCTGATGGGGCTGGGCCCAAGGTCAGAGGGCACGTGCTTACAGCTGTCAGGCCGCCTCCCCTAAATCTCCTGTCGCTCCCAGTAAAAGCTGCAGCAGGGGCCAGGCAATAACCCACAACTTTAGTCTCTGCCCCTCGTTGCCCACGGGGAACCCGTCACAGAACCACAGCTGGAGTGGGAAGGAAGCTGCTCCCCACCCCCCACTCTTGACCTTGTCAAGGAAAGGAAAGCAAAAATGCTAGCTCGTCCTTTGGAACACAGATGCGAATTTCTAGTTCAGAGCTCTTCTATCAATAGTGATACGTTTAGGGCATTTTAAGTTTTAAACAACTTTCTGGTACCCGAAGGCTCTCTCCTACAATCCTCTAGGGCAGCACCACCACCACATGCTACAGCTGCTTCTTAAAAAGTTTCATTTCATTTAAGCAATACAGACTTCAAAAAATGTACTTTTCAGCCCATAGTCTACTGAAAAATGAATGCTAGGTTAAGCGGTATGTGGACTGCACATGAGCTGAGGCTGAGCCAATTCCTTTCATTACACCCTCTGCTCTAAAACCCAGTGCACTGTGATCACCAACATAATGTAAGTGCATCTCAGCCCAAACTTCATTTCCTAATGGAAGATATGCACTGTATTACTTTCATTAATCATTTTTAAATCTTCACTTTTGAAAAAATAATGTATTTTTTTCCAAGTGGCTTCAAAGGAACTCTTAAATGTGTATGAACCTTGCCAGCTGAAGGATACTTTAATCTCTTTGATGAAACAGTAGTTTGTGCCGTGAAATTAATCTCTCAGTTCTAATAAATGGAGTATGAAGTAGACATCTAAAATGGAATGGAAATTTCTGTGGTTTTTCTTTCAAGGCCATACCAAATGACCAAACTTGGACTTTTCAGGACAGAGCACAAACTGAAATAATCTGAAAATAAGTTAATCCATGATTTGCTCTGCACTTTTGAGCTGAGAATACTGCAGACGTTGTTTCAATGATCAAGTGACTGAAAACAAGCCAGATGACTGCATGTTAATGAAATGATCCTTGAAGCGGAAACAGAAGACATGGTCCTTTCAAGACGTATATCAGAACTGGGGTCAACACATACAGATGTGACAACAAGACTAGAGACATTTATAAAGTGTTGTGCAAGCATATGCCTGTTGTATTAGTTGACCACCTAAAGTACAAGTGATTCTGCTCCGCACTTTGTTTAGTTAAGAACACCACGAAAGATGGCATAGCTGGATACCTACTGGTACACGCCTACTCTCTAGTGTTCATGTTTAAAATTCTAATGGTCCTACCTGGTTTCACCAGCTTTGGTGCTACCTAGGTCTTCCTCATGAATGTTAGCCACAAAACAAGGGATGAGGAGATTGGCCATACCAGGAAGTCATACATTGCGTGACATTACAGAAATAGACACTTAGAAGTCAGGTGAACTGTTTCACTTTGGGCAATCAAGTTTCTTAGCCTCTTTGGGCCTCAGTTTGCTCATCTGTATTATGGGGATAATAATAGGTCTTTTGTAGAACTGTGAAAATTAAGTGCAATTATGTCTCTAAAGTCCTTAGCACAATGCCAGTCTCAAGGCTTCTGAAGCCCATAGGTGAAATACACAGGCATGGCATCGTCTAACATCCGGCATAAAGGGAGCGCCATCAGGTAGTGTATTTGCTTACAGGTTCCATACATTGCAGTACTGAGGCTTCTTGACCAAGTACTTACGTGAAACAAAAGCGCCATCAGCGGTTTCTCTGGAGTCTACGTTCTGGTGCTCTGGGCCCCATCCCCTCCCGGAGTGGAGCCAGCCAACACAATCCGAAAGGTAATAACCACTGGTTTTACCAACAGGTGCAAAAGAAAAGGCGCCAGGCACACGGCGGTGGGGCCGGCTCCTAAGACACCCCCTGGCATCGTCATGCATACGCAGTGCCCGGCCAGCGCCAGGTGGGGACGATCACAGCCGCCTCTCCAAGGACCGAACCCCAGCGGCGGCGCGCGGACCGCAGACCCGGAGGAGGGGCTGCCGGCCTCCGTGCGCCACCGCCCAGGCGGAGAGCCCTCCGGCGTCCCGGCGCCACTTCATTCAAAAAAGCCACCCCCTTGCGCGAGATCCCCGAGCCCCCGAGGTTCCTGCGCCGCCCCAGCCTGGCCACCTCGGGGAAGGGAGGTGCCCGTCGGGCCCAGTGCCCGTCCCCAGTGCCCGTCGAAGGCAGGCGCCGTCTCCTCCGGGCGTCGCCGCCGCACTCACCCAGCGCGGCCACCGTGCCGGCCTCGAAGAGCAGGCAGTCTCCGCGGCCGCGCGCCTCCAGCAGGACGCTGCTGTCCCCCGCGGCCTCCAGGCGCCCGAACAGCCGCAGCCCCTTGCTCAGGGCCATGGGCGCCGGCGCGCTGCGGCGGGACCGCCGAGGCCACCCGAGCGCGAGCGCTGCCGCGACGGCTCCGCGCCCCAACTTCCAGGAGTTTCACTTTGCGCCGCCGCCGCCGCCCCGCCAGGCTCCTCCCCGGCCGCCTCCCTCTCCTCCTCTTCCCTTTCCTCCTCCCTCCTCTCGCGTGCTCCTCTCCGCCTTCCTCCCGGGCAGGTGAGGGCGCCGCGCTCCGCCCGGGCTCCCCGCGCCCCGGCTCGGGCGACGCTGGCCGGGGGCGGAGGGAAGGGCCCCCCGCGGCGAGCGGCCGGGGAGGGAGATTCCGCGCATTCCTCGGCGCGGAGGAGGATGCTCGGGTGCCCGCGGGGCCTGGGACCGCCCCTGTCGCCCGCGGCCTTATATGGGCAGCGCGGCTGCAGACCCTCGCCCGCCGCCCTTTGCCGTCCGCTTCCGCGCCCCTGGACGAGCTGCGCCCACTCTGTGCCTCAGCCGCCCTGCAAGGCCGGAGGCGGGGGATACGCGGGCCTGCTGCACAGGGCGAGGCCGAAGACTGGGTTACTCGCTAAGGCGCCCAGTGAGCGCGTGGAAAGTGCTGGATAAATGTCGCCGGGTCCTGGCGTTCCACGCGTGAGGGTGTCGCGGTCCACAGTCCCCGCCAGGCAGAGGTGTGGGGGATCAACGGTGTGCTGTTGCGGAGACAACTGGGGCCCCGATCCCCGGACCACGACCCCGCTTACCACACGCCTTCGACTTCTTGAGCGCCATGTGCCTCATGTGTCAGATGGTGACAGCGCTCGCCCGCGCCCCGGGCACACATCTGCGCGTCTCTCGTTGGAGGTGCGGCCTGGCAGCTGAGTAACCTGAGGCAGGGCCGGCCAGACCTTGTTGTCTGCGGAGGAGAGGAGAGGGGAGAGGGTTTCTAGGCCTTGCTTGGCATCACCCTCTGGGGCAGTTTGAAGTCTAGTTTCCTTCTTTTGTAATGGGTGCGTGTGCATGGCCCCAGAGGCCTCCATCAGGATGTTCCTATCAGGACCCCAAACTAACTGGATTGGTCTCACCCCATTCTGCTGCACTGAAACAAGAAGACGTCTCTTCGGCTTGTTCCGGAAGGGGCAGAGGCTCCACTGCCAAGCGGGACATTGCGATGTCCTTGCAGACACTGGGCGATGACCAGACATTTGACCCTTGGTGGACAGCCTCTCAGGGGCTGACTCGGGTAATAAAGTCATTACGAACAGCACAACAGAGATCATCTCGGGCCCTCAGCCCCCTTCCTGGCCCACATCAACTGTGATGTAGTGGCTGTCCCAGGCATGGTGCTCCCAGCTGTCCGTCCGGATTCTTTCTCGGTGGAAGGGAAATATCCTTACCTCATGAGAACAGTGCCCATGAAATGAGGCAGATTGGCCTCTGACCCCCTCTTTCCTTTTAAACCCAAAGTTGACTTCTTCCAGGAAGCCTTCCTGGAATGCTGAGGTCCCAGATAACAGTGTTTATATACACTCAACGTTCTTAGACTTCAGTTTTCACTTGCTTATGTGTTGCCTGAGAAATGTTTTTATACTTTTTCTCTTAGCCTTGTTTCTCAAATTAAGTAGTAAGGTCTTAGGGAGAGAGGACCAAGTCTTCTATTAATCTCTCCTCTTTGCTAACTAGCATCACGCAAGTTAACCTTCTGCACAGTGGCATGCTGTATATATTTCAGAAATTTTCCTACAGTCAGGACCAGCACTTGAGCTTTATAGCTTATAGAATCTAAGACATTATTATCAACTGTAAAGTGAACCACTATGTTATGTACCAGGAGGAAAAAAACAAACTTCCAGTTAGACTATTATAACGTGCCACTAATTGTAAGCTCTGCTGTGATTTTGGCAACATTAACCTGCACATCTCAGACTCGAGAACTGGAGGGGCTGCTCCCCTCTCTCTAAGAATCGGCTGCATGAGGCAAGCCGCTGCTGGGTTTCCGAGTGTTGCCGTCTGGTCTCGCGTGGGGCGGCCCACGTGGGTGGCAGAGGCAGCACCACCCTTTTATGTGCACACTGTCTTGTAGGCCACGGGTCACCCGGCACTGGCACCTTGAGCAGCTGGAGAAAGTAACGAATCTGAGACAGGCAGGGAAAAGGTCGGCCCGGACACCTCAACCCCAGACGGAACCTGGGAAGACAAGGGGGCCGGCTGTGTCGGGAGAGATGGGCGCATCCCATTCCTGAGCTGCAGAGCACCTGCAGGGCGTGGGGTTGGGAAGGGGACAGGGGAAGGAAGGCAAAGCCAACTCCCCCGGCCCCTGAGTAGCCACAGCAGGAAGTTTAACTCACGTGGTGTGGGCTGGGGAGCCAGGGAGCCCAGCAAGGTAGCAAAGCAAGCAAAGAGGGACAGATAGGGGTGATGTTAAGGACTGAGTGCTTGAACTCCTCCCCCCAAACCCATCTGTGGAAGCCCTACCCCCCAGTCGTATGGTATTTAGAGGGGGGCCTTTGGGAGGCAATTAGGGCTAGATGAGGCCCTGAGGGTGGGCGTCACCTTAATGGGATTAGCGTCCTTCTAACAAGAGACACAGGAGAGCTCGCCTGCTCCCCGCCCGCCCGCCCGTGCACCTGCCGAGGGAAGCGGCAGCTAAGGCCGGGAAGAGGCCCTCACCGGGAGCCACGTGGGCCGGTACCTTGATCTTGGAGCTCCCAGCCTCCAGAACTGCGAAAAATAAATTTCTGTTGTTGAAGCCGTGCAGTCTGTGTTATTTTGTTATGGCAGCCTGAGCTACGACAGGAGAGATTCTGAAGAGATTCATGTCTATATTTGGTGCCTGATTGCACGAGAGGCACAAAGGACTGTCAGGACTCAGAAGAACCTGGTGTTTCGAGAATGAGACGGTGGTGCTGCCCTCACAGAGCTGAGGACAGCGGAGGAGGCTTGTGTGCCTGGGACGGGACCGGGTAGTACAAAAGAAGATAAAAACCTCAGGACCACCCCCAACTCCTTATGCGAAAGGGAAGGTCCAGACTGGAGGCTGAGTCACCCAACACCCCCTTCCAGTGATTACCCTGCATAGGCCAGACCCCAGGGGAGGTGACAGCCCTCAGGCACCTGCCGAGGACAGGTGGGGCCGCACAGATCAACAGGAACTCCTTGCTGGCCTCCCACAAACATGGACTTGCACATTGTAACTTTGGGTCTGCAGGCTAAGTCTAGCTCCTACAACTGAAGTCTGTTCGATTCCATGCTGATAAATGTTGAGGACAAGTTTATCTTCCCAGGTGGAGAACAGAGATCAAACACTCTTCCACCCACCAGGGACGGCTGCATAGCTCCCTTCACTCCCCTTAGCTCTTATCTTATGCAAAATGTTTCCTGGGCCTCCCAAGAATCTAACAGGTTACCTCACCCCCTCCTTTTTTTGTCTATGAGCTTTCCCTTTTAAATATTAAAGTTCCCAAATTCCCCTTTGGAAAAACAGTCGCAAATTTGTCTGTAGTTTGTCCCCTGGTGCGTGTTCCAACTGTGGCTTACTGAACCCCACCGATGGCGACTTTGCCTCAGTCACTTGTGTGGGTCGTCAGCGGCAGGCGAGTCTGGTTTGGGCGTGCTGAGTCGAGACGAGGCCGTTGTCCAGCTGGCAGTGACCGCATGTCAGAGGCCTGACGCGAACATGGCAGCTGGAGGGGGACAGGCGGGGGCAGGAGGCGGCTGTCTGAGCACGGGAGGGGCAGGAGGAAAAGACTAGCAAGAAGCAGCCCAAGAACGCCCAGAAGCCAGGGCGTGGCCCCGAGAGCTCTGGGAAGCCCTGCGGGCCGTGGTTCAAGAGCCTCAGGAAGGGCTCCAAGAGTGGGGACGCGGAAAAGGACCGTGGTTTGGCGAGAAGGCAATGGCGACTTCTGCGCGGGCAGTGTTACTAGAGGGTTTTGCAAAAAGGCAGCTGCAAAGAATCAAGGAAGAAATGCAGGCGGCTAAGTATAGTCTGCTGGCTCTCGCAGCCTGGCTGGGAGAAGCACCAGATGAGTAGGATGGGGACAGTGGGACAGCTGGGACCCTTTAGGACTGCCTGGCCAGCACACGTGGGAAGGCAGGCAGCAAAGAGCAGGGCACGAGAGCTCTGGAGGTGAGGAAGGAAGGTCCCGGAGGGCAGGTGTTGGGAGGAGGGAGACAGCGATGGGAGGAGGAAGGGAGGCTGGAAAGGGGGTTGGGACAGGCCGGCAAAGGGACAGGGCCACGGGGAAAATGGAGAGCAGGGAACGGCCCAGAATATTTGCTGTGGCTGAGCCCAGCAGTCATATTCAGTGTCCCCGGCGCCTGAGCAGGTGATGGGGTTGTAAAGCTAGAGGTGACCTTGGCCACGCATCCCTCCCGGCCTCTGTGAGGTGGGGACAAGGCTTCAGTCCTGCTGGCTCTGGGTTGGTGCCCATGACACAGACTCTGAGCTGGGGGGCATGCCTGCAGGGAGCGCCTGGAACGGGAGGGAAAGAGGGAAGAGGGTGAAGAAGCTGAGCTGCCACGCAGTCCTACAGGCCTGGCTGTCCCCAGAGCCTCCGGAGAGGGTGTCCTGAGTGCATCGACCACTCCCGGCCACAGAGGAGGTAGAATCCCGGCGAGACAGCTCCCTCCCGCCAGGATCAACACTGCCAGCTCCCTCCTGGAGGCAGGGTCTCAGTGGATGCCTGGTCACCACCTGGTCTGGCATTTCCAGCCTAGATCTAGGCCCTTCCTTCTCCCAGCCCTGTTAGCAACGAGAGGGGTCGTATTGACGCCATCTCTCGGCTCAGCTCACTCTGCACAGCTCGCCGGGGAGGCCCAGGTCTGGGTGCTCAGTGGCCTGCTGCATCTTGGTCCCCACCTGCAGCTGCTCTCTGCTTCGTCCAGCTGGGCAAGCTGCTGTCCTCATCCCTCTGCATGAGCCCCAGGTAAGCCCCGCTCGGGCCTTTGCGTGGGAGGCCGCTCCCATGATACCGCGCGGCTGCTGCTCTCGCGTCCTTCAGGTCTGCTAAAACATTGTCTCCTCAGTGAGGCCTTCCTGTCCCCATCTGAACATCCTCCACCACCTGCCCCATTAGGGGCTGAATTGTGTCCCCCCAAATTCATGTGTTGAACTCCCAACCTCCAGGACCTCAGAAGGTGGTGCCTTTAGAGATGCTGTCTTTAAAGGGAGGTTAAGTCGAAAGGAGCTCATTCCAGTGGGTCCTGATCCAACACGACCAGTGTCTTTATAAGAAGAGGAAATGTGGACACAGGTGTGTGCCTACAGAGGGAAGACCTGTGGAGACAGAGGGACAAGACGGCTGTCCACACGCCAAGGAAGAGGCCTCAGCAGAAACCAACCGTGCCGACACCTTGATCTTGGACTTCCAGCTTCCAGAACTGTGAGAAAGTAAATTTCTGTTGCTTCGGCCACCCAGTCCTCGGTGCTTTGTTGTGGCAGCCTGTGCAGAGACGAATACACCCCCAACATGTCACGTCTTTCCCTGTTTTATTTCTCTCCTTTGCACTTACCACTCCCTAACAAACAGCTGACTTACTTATCCTGCTTGTCGTCCACAGCCCCTGCCATAGCTCCTGGGCAGGGTTTCCTGTGCTTTGTTTAGGCTTATTTGTCCCTGGTGTAGCCCTGGTGCCCGGGACACTGCCTGACCGCAGCAGGCGTCTGGAAGGGCTTGTGCGACGAATAAATGAGTCTCCTTGGTACCTTCTAGGAGGCGCCTGTGGAAGTGAGGGCTCGCCACTTCTTCTGCTCATGCATCGCCGTGATTCTTACTCTGACTGATAGATTGACTGGATAAATATTTACTGAGCACCTGCTCTGTGCCCAGCATTGTTCTAGATGCTGGGGATATAGCAGCAAAAAAGCAGACAAAAACCCCTGCCCCAGAGAGGAAATCAAACAAAATACATATTGTGCTGATGGCGGCTGCGAGGACAAGGAGGCGGAGAGGCGG
Source organism: Cheirogaleus major (assembly GCA_963574435.1). Lineage (NCBI taxonomy): Eukaryota > Metazoa > Chordata > Mammalia > Primates > Cheirogaleidae > Cheirogaleus > Cheirogaleus major. The sequence goes on from CAUYPO010025953.1 coordinate 32,221, forward strand.
AGTGCACAACTGTAACAGGGGCCAGGGCAGCCTCACAGGGAACTAAAGCAGGCGAGGGGTGAGCCGCATGGGTATCTGAGCGAAGGGCGTTCCTGGTGCGGGGAACCACCGGGGCAAAAACCCGGGCAGGGAGAGGAAGCTGGGGCAGCAGGGGAGGTGGCAGAAGAGGAGCCAGGGGAGAAAGGGGGCCGGGCTGTCGGCCACTGTGATGACACTGGCTTTTGTGCTGAGTGATGGGGGCAGAGGAGGGACACGCTTAGATATGTGTTTTCACTGGGGCTCCGCTGTTCTAGCTGCTGAGCTGAAACCTGAGCACAAGGGCAGAGGGAGGGAGACTACGCAGGACCAGGCGGGAGGCTACTGGGCCACACTGGGGAGTTGCTGGCGGGGCCGGACCAGGCTGGTGGTGGTGGGCGGGGAGAATAGGTCGGATTCTGGATAGATTCCTGAAGGGTGAGTCAGCAGGATTTGCTGATCCAGCAGACGTGGGATGCGAGAGAAAGACAGGCGTTTGGACAACTCGGAGATTTTGGCCAGAGCAACTGGAAGGATGGCCTTGCCGTCAGCTAAGAGGGGACGCAGGCGGGAGGAGCAGGTGGCTACAGGTGGCACAGGCAGTTTGGGGCCTGTGAATGGAAGATGCCGATTACAAATCCAGGTGGAGGAGCTGAGTGGGCAGCGGGTTATGCAAGTCTGGAGTCCAAGGGCAAAGTCTGGACAGAGATGCAAATATGGAGGTCATCAGTGTCAAAAATAGTATCAGATCAAATTTTAAAACTTTAGAAATGCACACATATTTTATCGTGCTTACAAAAGGTTGCAGTCTCCCACAGCCTGGGAGACGACAAACCGAAAGTGGTAGGAAGCCTGTTCGCGGTGGTTCCAGCACCGTTTCTAATGCATAAAGGAGGAGACGTCTCAACCTTTTTTGTGATGGGCTGTTATGCATTAACATTCTTTGTAAGGCAAGAGGAGCTGTTTCATCTGATTAAGCGGATTTGTTCATAGGTGATTGGTTTAATGTCACCGAATCATGCTGACAAGGACACACACCTCACGTTGTGTTTCATTTATGACGAGAGCTCAAGCTTTAGGGAAATCGGGATGACTTGGGTTTCAGTTGCATGGTTGTGGGTGGTTGGCCGTGGGGTGCACCCGGACCACGTGTAGACGCGGTTGAAAGCCTTGGGGCAGAGTGAATTCACAGGGGCCGAGTGCTGACCGGAAGGCAAGAGGCCACCCCGACACACTGGCCTGCGGGAGAGGAGGAAGCTGCACGGGCCACTGAGGAGGAGGACAGTCTGCAGCGCCACTGCATCCTGGCTCCCAGGGAAGGGAGCATTTCAAGGAGTAGCCTGTGGCCAGCAGTGGCCGAGGCTGAGAGGGGTGGCGTGGGACGTGATCGGAATTGGCCTTTGTGTTTAGCCATGTGGAGGTCGCTGCTGACCCTCTGAGAGCAGTCTGGAGGATCGTGAGGGTACATCAGGTCTTTGCTTGACCCGCTGTGTACACGAGGATCTAGTTACCACTTTCGGATTATCAAGCACGGGCAGTCACCTTGGAGACAGGGATAGTGTCGCCCCTCCGCAGCTTCTCCGGTGACTCCTGCAAGTCCTCCTTGTGTTCCCGTCGCCTGGTCCTCTAATTACACTTGTTCTTCTCGGACCGTCCTCTAGTTTCCCCACTTCTGAAATGTGGTGAACACACTGGACAGTTCTCGAAGGGTCTGACCTCGATGCGGATGATACATCTGATTTTCTGAGTTGGCTTCAGTTGTGTGTAACTTTCTATTTCCCTTAAAAGGGATTGATTAAATGTACAACTAATTATAATTTAATTTTTATACCTTAATAAAAGTTCTCATCTAAATACATTAATAAATTAGAAAAGATCCTGTTGTCAGACCGCATGTCCCTCTTTCGATTTAAAAAAAATATGATCACCAATATATTGGCAAAACAAATTGACACATCAGCAAATAATGTATTTATTGATTCTCAATGTGTAATAGCTTTCTGGCTTTCCAAGATTTTAACCGTATGCTTTAAATAAAACTTCATAGTTTTCCAAAGCACTTTTTAACATAAATACAGTTGATCCTTGAACAACTTGGGGCCGGGGTGCTGGCAGCCAACCCCTGAGCAGTCAAAAATATGAGCATAACTTTTGACTCCCCCAAAACTTAACTATCAATACTAATAGCCCACTGTCGACTGGAAGCCTTACCAATAATATAAACAGTCAATGAACACATGTTTTTTATGTTAAATATATTACATACCATATTCTTACAATCAAGTAAGCTAGAGAAAAGAAAATGCTATTAAGAAAACCGTAAGAGAGAAGAAATACATTGCTCGGACTGTAGTGTATTTGTATTTGTGGACCCTGTGAGATCTGTCTGTTCACAAGATGAGTCTCCTGCCCGAACGGGACCTCAGTCTACAGGACACAGCCGGCCAGTCAACCTGTTCCTATAATGCCAGGACTGCTCACTGCCTCTCAAGACCCCTTCCAGCACCACCCCTGCCACTTCGCGCGGGTCCCCTGCTGTTATTCAAGGTTTATGCCATTGCACAAGCACGAGGAGAAATACGTGAGAAGCTCAAGAGATCACTTATTACCGAGACAGGCAATTCGCTGGAGAGATGAACTCATGTGGACAGGATGAGCGTCTCCGGCTTTGAAGCGCGTTCTCACGACACTGCGATAGCAGCAGCAGGCCGCTGTGAAATTACCGCAGTCCTACAGTATGTACTCCGGCTAATTGTATGCAGTTACTATTTAATTCTGCATCTTTAAATTTGTTTACATTCCTCTAGACTGTAAATGGTGCCATGTGCGGGGTGTGTGTGTGTGTGCATAAGTTCTGATACATTTTAACTTTTTATAATATAATAACTTTTTATAACTTTATTATAATTTATAATAGTGTGTGTATTTTTTGATAGCAAATGGTGAAATAGACTAGTATCTACTTTTATGAATTCATGACATATCTAACTTTTTCTTAATTTTTTCAATATTTCTAAGTTACTCAGTTTGTCTGCAAGTTTTTCAAATTGTTGCACATCTCCAAAAAATTTTCCAATGTATTTGTTGAAACAAATCCACGTAAAAGTGGACTTGTGCGATTCAAACCCATGTTGTTCAAAGGCCAACTGTATTTCATTAGATATTACATACTTAAAATTTAAATATTAAGTTAATATTTAAGGCCAAAAAATTCCAATATTCTTAACTTACTAATTAACTTATTCATTTATTCAAACTGCAACTTTTTTTTTTTGAGACAGAGTCTCGCCTCTGTTGCCTGGGCTAGAGTGCTGTTGGCATCAGCCTAGCTCACAGCAACCTCAAACTCCTGGGCTCAAGTGATCCTCCTGCCTCAGCCTCCTGAATAGCTGGGATTACAGGCATGCGCCACCATGCCTGGCTAATTTTTTCTATATCTTTTTAGGTGTCCAGGTACTTTTCTATTTTTAGTAGAAACGGGGTCTTGCTCTTGCTCAGGCTGGTCTTGAACTCCTGAGCTCCAACGATCTTCCCACCTCGGCCTCCCAGAGTGCTAGGATTACAGGCGTGAGCCACCTCGCCCAACCCAAACTGCAACTTTCAATGAATTGTTTAGTAGCCTCCCTTAACTCTGAATCTTTAAAGCTGCTAGAGAGATTGCATAACCTTGCAGACTGGTATCATTTTAAAAATAATTATTATTTAATATTATCAGTTAGTATTCACATTTCAAATTATCTCATAAATGTCATAAGTTCTTTCCCACAGTTTGTGTGAATGGAACCCAAATATTGCTTACACAAAATGACTGATGTCTTTTAAATCCCTTTTAATACGTAGGTTTTCTATTTCTCTTTTTCCCTTGTAATTTACTTCTTAGAAAAACAAGCGTGCATGTCCAGTGGTCCCCCACAGACTGGATTTTGCTGTGTGTCCCTGTGGTGGTTGAGTGTGTTCCTCTGCCATGGTGGCCTGGTGGTTGCACCTAGAAGCTTGAGTAGACCCTTCCGTGGGTGGAGTGTGTCCTTCCCCTCGTAAGCCTGCGTCCGAATGTGTGATGGAGCCTTAATCATCGATGCCTTAATCCTTGTAAAATGGTTATGTTCTATCATTCCTTCTTCAGTTAGCGCTAAAATTCTTCTATAAATGGCAAATTCTCATCTAATATTTGTTCACGTCACCCAGTAGTGACGTGAACAAAACAGGTGAATAGGATTCTTTTTCTTTATTTACTAATGTTCAAAGTAATGAGTTGTTCACGCTGGGTAACAGACTTGAACCTTAGGTGTGAAACTATTAGAATTCTGGAAGAAAACGTTGGAAATACTCTTTTAGACATTGGCCTATGCAAAGAATTTATGAAGAAGACCCCAAAGGCAATCACAGCAGCAACAAAAATAAACAAATGGGACCTGATCAAATTAAAAAGCTTCTGCACAGCCAAAGAAACAGTCAAGAGAGCAAACAGACAACCCACAGAATGGGAGA
>CAUYPO010025955.1:0-22855 GCA_963574435.1 Cheirogaleus major
TCACAGCTATAAATGAAACCATTGTTTTATTTTATTTATTTTTATTTTTTATTTTTTTTTATTTTAGCATATTATGGGGGTACAAATATTACGGTTATGTATATTGCCCATGTCCCCCTCCCCCCTCGAGGCAGAGCCTCAGGCATGACCATCCCCCAAATGTTGCACATCTCACTCATTATGTTTGTATATACCATCCCCTCCTCCCCCCTCCCACCCGCCCAAAACCCGACAAATGTTATTCCTATATGTCCACTTAGGTGTTGATCTGTTAATACCAATTTGCTGGTGAGTACATGTGGTGCTTGTTTTTCCATTCTTGGGATACCTCACTTAGTAAAATGGGTTCCAGCTGTATTCAGGAATATACAAGCGGTGCTATATCATCATTGTTTCTTAAAGCCGAATAGTACTCCATGGTATACTATACCACATTTTGTTGATCCACTCATGTATCGATGGGCACCTGGGTTGTTTCCACAACTTTGCAATTGTGAACTGATCTGCTATAAACATTCGAGTGCAGGTGTCTTTTTCACAGAGTGGAAACCATTGTTTAAATGCTACCACTTCAGAACTAGTAAGTCCTTCAAGGCCTTACTACAATTTAAGTCTAGCTAAGACTCAGGTGGTGGGAAAGCTCTGTGAGTTAGGCATACTAATTGTATGTATCTTTGTGGGGATGACACACACATGGCAGCCCACACTGTCCTGGGTGCATGGTGCCCTCTGAGTGGTTGCCCTGCAGTGTGTGCAGATAGAATCATGCATACCGTGACTCCTCACATGACTCCTCAGTGCTAATTAGTTAGTAGACTATTTATAGACCTCATTACTCCTCCAAAGACCCATTCTCAATTCCTGGCCCTCTCACTCTCAGCAGACAACCTCAGCTCATGAGTCATTGAGGGCACTGAGGTCATCAGTGTGCTTTCTGGTAACTTCCCACTCTGTACTACAATTTACCTACACCCACGCTTGTCTTTCAAACCAGACCCCCTTCCTGCACCCCTTCCTGCTCTCCCAGGGTCTGCATCCTCCTGCCCTGCTCCTTCCTTCAGCGGCCCCCCTCCCTCGCCCCTCCCAGGAGTCTCTTGATTTCCTCCTCTGCTTCTACTGATATCCCCTCTGCCTAGGAATAGTCTCCTGCTAACATTCCTTTCTGGGATTCCCATGACAGCCTGCTGACCCATCTGCATTTCCATTTATCCCTCCTCCACAGTGCAGACTAAAGGATTCTTTTAAAATGCAGGGTTATGGGCAACTCCAAAGGCACCAACTCCAACTCCCCATTTTGAAAAATCATATCAGAGTGTGAGTGATTGAGAGTGATATGAAACCCTCTCTACTTTCCCCTTTCTTCCTTCTCTCTCTTCTTCCCTCCTTCCCTCCTTCCCTTCCTTCTGAAAGTAAATTATCTGCACACGTGTGTATTTATCAATGGTAATGAATTTCTTGGGTGCATCTTAGAGCAGATAGGACATATCAGTGCCTGAGACATCTTAACTCAGTGGCCAGGCTGCGTCTTCCTCTGCTTCTCACACACCCATCCTGCGTCTCTGCTTCCTCTTGCCCAGTTCACTTCCCACCCTCCTGCTCTCTGGTTCTGCTTCCAGCACTAAGACCTCATTGCCACCATCAACTTCTGCTGCGTCTTTGCCTGCAGCTTTGCCATGCTTGTGCCTGCGCCTGCAGACTCCCCTCCACACGCCCCTGGCTGTTCTCTCCGTAGCTGCCCCTTGAATGCCTGTGTCCCCAGAATTCTGGCTTCTGCCTACTGCTTACTCTCCTAGCTCTGCAAGCTTTCTGGGCGTGACTTTATCCCCTTTTATGAAATACTTTGTGTGCGCCACTTCTATAGCATATACTTTGAGTGAGCCACTCTTATTTATTTAAAGTGTCATCCTTTGGGCCTTCTAGAATGTTAGCCTAGCATTGTTGAGGCTTTCTTACTGGGCTACAGGAATTATTACAAGGAGGGGTATATCATGATTTTGCAAAAATCACAGTTTTGGTTTTTTGGTTTTTTGTCAATGTCATTCCTGAGGACAACCAGCATTGTAATGACATTATTCAATAAAGCAGCACGTTCTCTCAAATCTTCAAGGATTTCCTGCCATTCCCCCGTCTTCCACCCCCCTGCTTGCTGACGTGAGGATCTGCTCCTCACATCAGAGGCCTGAACGAGCCCCTGTGAGTCTAAAACGGTGTTCTGTGGCTGGGGCCTTTCTCTTGGATCTACGCTGGGTGACTTCACCAGGACCCCCTTCTCTCTTGGCCACCTTCACTAGGCCTCTTTCAAACCTTCCTGCCCCTGCTCACAGAAGAAAGATCCTGTTCCTGACCTGTAACTAAGCAAGCGCCGGGCAGACTCTGTGAGCCCGCTCTGTGCAGTGGAAGCGGCCGTAAAGAGAAGGGCCTGCGCCGAGGCAGGTCCATTAAGGAGACTAATGTGCCTTCGCCAGAGAAAAGCGCGCCCCTGCGCGTTGTGCTGCAAATGAGCATATTTCCTCCCAAAGTGTATTAGTTTCCTGTCGCTGATGTAGCAGATTATCACAGACTTGGTGGCTTTAAATGACACAAATTTATTCTGTGACAGGTCTGGAAGCTAGAAGAAGTCTGCAAACAGTTGTATTGGGCTGAAGTCAAAGTGTCAGCAGAAGTGGGTCCTTCTGGAGGCTCTAGGGCAGAACCGGTTTCCTTGACTTGTCTGGTTTCTGGAAGTCACCTGCATTCCTTGGCTTGTGGCCTCTTCCTCAAATTACCCCAACCTCATGCTTCTGTCCTCACGTCTCCTACTTCCTCTTGTGTAGTCAAATCTCCCTCTGCCCCTTCTTATAAGGACCCTGTGATAACATTTAGGGTCTACTTAGATAACCCAGATAACCTCCCAGCTCAAGATCCTTAATTACATCTGCAAAGTCCCCTTGGCATATGAAGTAACATGCACAGGTTCCGGGGGTTAGGACACGGATACCTTTGCGGGGGAGAGATTCATTAGCATACCATGGCATCTTACACTGAATTCCACCTGCCCTTTGCCTACTCAGTCACCTATCTTTGTGACACTTCCTTGAGATTTATTCTGACCATAGAATGTCATGTAAGCATTTTCCTTAAAATACATACATATGTACATACAAGTTGACTTTGAAAGTCAATCTTCAAGGTATACTGACACTGCTTTAAGAAAGAAAACCAATTTAGAGGGTGTGGTTTCTAGTTACCAGTGTTTGTGCTTCCCATCCAAGTGCTAACCAGGTGCGACCTACCGTGTTTAGCTTGTGAGATCAGATAAGATCAGGCACGGTCAGGGTGGTAGGGCCATAAACAAGTGTTTGTGTTTACTTTCACACATACACAAAATAATTAAACCATGCCACTATTATTTCCTCTTTTAGCCTGTTGAATGAGAGGCCGTGTGAGGACATGTCGGTGTGTCTCAGGAGGTGGCTGAGTCTTGGAAAGATGTTGGACTGGCTTGCTCAGATGCTGGTAAATGGCGCTACCTCTTTCTAGTCCCCTAAGCCCATAAGTCCAGAGTGACTGTTGCTCCTCACCATGAGACCCAATCATTTGCACATCCTGGTTCTCCTCCTACTTTCCTGGCTCTTCCTTTGGTTTACTCAACTTTGCCTACTACCTTCTATACCCAGCTGTGTTAGGTAGACATTGAGGGCCCTCCGGCCCTGCTGGGGACAAAGGTAGGCTCCCAGAGCAACTGTCACACTTTGGGTAGGAGGGAACTCCCTACCAATCTGCCAATCAGAACTTAGCGCCAATTGCAAAAGAATGCAGAGGATTCCCCAGCCCATGGGACAAGCAGCAGAGGTACAATGGGGTCTGGAAGGTGACCTAGAGAAACCTAAGGCTAATTATCATGTAATTAGCTTAAATCTATATTGCGCCCCCCTCCCCAAGCGGGCTTTCAGAGAGGCTCATGGGAGAACCACATGCGCAGTTAAGACTCAGGTTATGTAATTCCCAACTGTCCATCAAAGTGGTTCGATGGGGACATTTGAACTGCGAGGAGGGCCCAGCCTAGGCAATATAAAACAGGACCCCAAACCATAATCAGGGCCCTCCTGTTACGAAAGGGGGCCTGTTCATTGTCTCTGTCGAATGTATTTTACTTTGCTCAATAAACTTCTCCTTGTGCTTGCCTTACTTTGGTGTGTCTGGTCATTCTTCGGCCAAGAGCACACCAAGAACCGAGAACAGACCATGAGGCCCCGACAGCTGGAGATCTTTTCACTAGCCTTCTGTCCGTCGTCCACTTCCCTTCTCTGCCTTTTTTCTTTGGTAAACTTATCCATTCCTACAACTCCTACTCTCACCCATGGGGATGAATTCCAGGCCTATGTTTCTAAAGTAAAATATTCCTTTGATAATTTCCTACGTTCCTCTGCTATTTCTCTTGGTTTAAGATGTTTTAATGATTACACTTTAATTTATAGTCGTTATATATTTTAAGGGCCTATCTTGGTTGAATGTTTGGTATGGTGATGCTTTTATTATAAGCATACATGGAGAAAAAAAAAAACCTTACTTAATGTAGTCAGGTTACTTAATTCACTTAAAAGAAAAAATAAACCAGAAAGATGCATTTAAGACTGTGACAAAGTACACTAACAAAAATTTGATGTGGAGTATTAAAGTTTAGAACACAGACTTAAAAACAACTAATGGATCCATTCATTGCTTCCCATTTATAGCACCAAAGAGGGTTTGATTATGGTGCTCATGCAATAAATGAAATCCTACTTCCCAGCTCACACCTTCACATAAAATAAAATAACACTGTGCACCACAAGTATATGTTTGCTAGTGAACAAACCATTTTCCAAATAGAATTGCCTACCTATTGCCTTTAGGTCAAATCTCTCAAGTGTCTGGGAAAATCTAGCTCAGTGAAATGGAATGATAAATTCCAAGTGAAATGATAAGGCTTTCCTCCTTTGAAGTCCACAATTTTTCTTTCTTTTTTTTTTTTTGGTATTTGGCTATCATTTGTTTATAATGTCATATTACCAGTCTTTAGCACTTCCTCTGAGTTGAGTTCTTTTTGTCTGATTTTTGTATTTATTATATTTATGACAAAGAATGGGAGCAGTTGTACAATGTTAGGTTTTAATTCTGAAGTAAAAGTCTCTTAGAGCACTCCTTGTAAATTTTAGTTCATTTGCTAATTAAATGCTTGTCAAGTTTAGGAAGACTCAGATACACATCCTCTGCTTCTAAATCTCTTCAGAAAGAAAACATTTTAGAATCTACTTGAATACTAGAACGATTATCTATGTGCTTATCATAATTTCTGTGCTTGTAGAAATTACTGTATTCAGTGGTATAAAATGATGGTAGTTTTAGGCCTATGTAAACCATAAGGCTGTCAGATTTCCTTAGCTTTTTCTAATAGCTTCTAAAACCATGACTACATTTTAAACACACTTATCATAAAGATGTGTTTGTCAAGGAACCAATGAACCCACAGTTGAGACTCATCTTTTCCAAAGTGGGCAATGATCCTTCGTAGAATCTATTCTTTCACTCATCCCTGTCCCATTTCCACATCTGTTCATTACTCACAGACTGTTTGCTAGGTGATATGCACTGCTTTACTGTCCCTACACAGGTAGATGTTATTTAGCACAGAGTTTGCCCTTCACAAGCCAATAGTCTAATATAGGACTTGTCATAAAAAGTTATAATTAATAATAAAAATACAGTAGGATCTTTGGTCTTATCTTGGCTTGGATTTGAACCTGGACTCCTCTGCTTACTAGAGGTAGATCATTACCAAATTATTCAGCTTATTTTGCCTTTGCTTTTCCATCTTTAAAATGATGTGTTAAAATATGGTGTTTGTTAGTGGAGCGGGGTGTTGTGCAGATAACAATAGTTGCCTTACAGGGTTGTTTGTAAAAACAAGGATGCATATAATGTGTCTGACAGTAGGCATCTAACAAATGCTAAATGAATAAATACTGTAGGAGTTCAGGGAAAGGAAAAATGATTCCCAGCTTGGTTGAACAAAGAAGACTCCTAAAGAGACTATCTGATCTCAGAGAATCTGGAGGATGGGCACACTTTTGAAATAGAAAACAATCTTTTTGTTGTTGCTGTTATTGCATGTCATCCTTGCGCAGGGGCCATGCTAATCTCTGTACTCTTCCAATTTTAGTATATGTGCTGCTAGAGCAAGCACTGAAATAGAAAATAATCTCCCTGCCAATTGCTTTTCTGTTTTGTTTTCCTCTTGTTCAAGTGGACATGCCCAGTTTCTACAATCATGCTGTAATCTTTACTTACACCTCTTCCAAAGGCAACATGTCATCAACGACCCCGGTGGTTGGGAAGGACTCTGCGGTAGTCTTACAGCTTGGGGAACGGGAGGCACCACCACGCACTGCTCCAGGGGACGGGGCGATTGACACCAGACAGTAGCAGGTGGCTATTTTCATGTAGCAGTCAGGGGCCAATGAAAGAAGTGCGTGGAGGTCATTCTCCCCAGAGGCTATTCATTTCTCTACAGCTGAAAGAGCAATGGGTTGATCCAAAACAGGACCAAAAGTTCAAAAGAATTATGACAGATCAGTCAAGCGCCCCTAAGTTTATCTGGGTAAAAATGCATAAGCACCCTCCAGTGTTGACAAGGGTCCAACATCTGCAAAAGGCTGCAAGGGGAGAATCAGAACTGAGCTAAAAATGTTGTTACATTTCCTTACACATCTGAAATGGATGCAAACTAAAATGAAATGCTTTTTCCATTAGGCTTATCTTCCTACCCCCCTTAAATTAGAATGGAAACTGCTCTAGGCCTGATGCAAGTCAATGTACTTCCTGAGTTTTAAACAACTAATTTATGACAATTGTCCCATGCATATGAATGATTGGTCGGGTATCAGTTCCCTCAAATCTTGAGTTTCCCCTTCTCTGTCTGGGCCCACAGGCCTCCCGATGCTGGCGCAGTGTGGCTATGAAGGCAGATTGTCCTAGCGCCCCTCTTCTTCCTCCTCCTTTTACAGCTCCTTACTTCATGCTCAGACATCCCATTTTCTTTTTCTCAGACATCCCATTCAACTTCCTTCCCTCTTCCCCTACATCTTCCAACTCTTGTCCATTTAGATTAGAAAAGTTAAAGCTAGTTTTTCTACTAAGAGTTTGATGCTATGGATTAAATAAGGAGTATGGTGTCCCTCTCCTTGCTGAGTTTAAAATCTAAAGTGGAAAATCTTCTACCTCTACCTACGTCTGTCTATGTCTAAATTTATCATGAAATGAAACAAGATGCCATGACCTGATCTGATTTGAAAGAGAGTTGCCCCTGTGACAATAATACCATAATGAAAGTCAGTTTTACAAATTTCTTTTTTCTTCTGTTTATTTGTTCTCTCTCTCTATTCCTTTCCTCCTCGTCCTCCTCCCTTTTTCTTTTGTCTTTTTTAACCATTTTATAGCATTTGGTCTGTTTCTGTGCTTTTGTCCTATTTACATTACAGTATATGATTATGTTTATTTTCCAGTTACAAACCGGTATGGAAAAAAACATGTGCAGGCTGGATGTGGATCTCTTTGTCTCTCCTTTGCCTTTTCCTTTTCCCTGAGAAATCAGATACCCACAAAGAAGGGCTAAGATCACAGCATGTGTTAGCAAATGTACGGAGTGGCCTGTAATCTCTCTCTCCTTCTGTGCTTCCATTTCCCAACTATCTAACATATCAGGGAGTGTTTTTCTGCAGTGCTGGCAGGATCAAAAGTCAGGCAAAGATGATTCGGGTTCCATTTCTATTATGAAATAATTGTCTTATCTGCATGATAATACACACATATATTTCTGCTAAATTATCTACAGCCTGAGCATTCATTCATGCCCCAGAGAAGATGATGAATGTGCCAGATGCTTACATTTGTGGTAAGATGACCAGGAATGGGTGGAGCAGGGCAGCTTGCCAACTGTTTGGGTGGCTATTTGTCAGGAGAACGAGTCTTTCCTGCTGCACCACCCCTGATATTGGTTTTAATATGTTCCACTGGAAGAAGGCCAGAGTCCCTACACCAAAATATAGCCCATTTTTCATCCTTTACCATAGTATATTTCCTATACTACCCTTTTCCTCCCTGCAAGTCTGCACCTAAGCCATTATATGCCTGTTGCAGAAGGTCTGTTCTCCCTAGATGGGGTCTGATGCTTTGTTCTGAGACTGGGATGCCTGTCTTAGAGTTTATATTTTGTCTTGGAAATAGTCGCCATAATGTGTTACGGGGCTTGCGTCAGGTCTTAGCCTAGAAGCCAGAGGATCTACTTTTCTTGGACATGGTATCATTCAACTTTTCCTGAGCTCCTTAACAAGAAACCCTCTAAAATGAAATACTCTCAAAGCTTGCACCAGCAGACCAGGGCTTGCAACCAGTGCCTGAAGGAAAGAAGAGTGAGAGGAAATGCTCTGCGCTTGCCTCCTCTCCCCTCCCAGCACAGGGCTGCTAGGAGTGGGCCCAAGGCCACGCTGGAGCCATCTGCGAGATTTTGGATTTCAGTGGGGCCTGCTGGTCTGCAAGCCCGTGAGGAGTGAGCTGCAGCGTTGCCATGCAGTGGGCAGGAAGGGGGCTCCGGCTCCTCGGGTGGCTTTTGTGTTCTTGAGATAGACTGAGCTGGCTTGACTTGGGATCAGACCTCCCCCGCTGTCCTATTGTCTTAGCCAGTAGCACTGAGGCCGAGGCCAGGCAGCCAAGGGGAGTGCTGATCTGCAGTTTGAAATGGAAGCCCAGAGCAGGCTTCCCTGGGGTGGTTCGAGGCAGGCCCGCCTGCCTGGGATCGCTGCGTGAGTACGGCCCTGATAAAAGAAGCTGCCCGGTGCAGGCTGTGGGAAGGATCGAGCTTTATTTGTTCTGTGTTCTGCAGTGTGATTATGTTAACCTGTCTGTGTGACCTTGACACACACAGCGGAATTGCCCTGCCTGTGTGATGTGACGAGGGCCAGGTGATTACTTTTATTTGCTAAATTGGGACTAATTTGGACGGGGACACCTGGCTACTTAGAGTGTGTGTTTGTTTATCTGCCAAGTTGGGCAATCAACTCAGGGCAAGAGGCCAGGCGTGGGGAGAAGTCAGCGTCTTGGTCAGGAAGTGTGGAAATTTCTAGTTTCAGCTTCTATCTATTTTTATGGCTATCGTGATTTGTGTTGCCACTGGGTTTTCTGTGAGCCTGGAATACATGCAAATCGTAAGATTCAGCGTGAAACCTCAGAAGATTTAATTTAATTCATTTTGGAACTTGTTGGATTTTTATTCTAATAATAAATTTAACAAGTTTGGCGGTCACTTCTTGAATTCACTAATTTTCCTTCTTTCTTTTTTTGGTGTTAGTCAACAAAATCCATCAGTACGGAGGCCTCAGGTTTTCCTCTGTATCTTGAGAGACTCTGTCTGTCTCTATTGGCCAACAAACCCTATTGGGCTAGCGATGGTTCCCAAATAATTTTTCAAGGAATCGTTGGGCCAGAGGAGTTATATAAATGCATTTTTAAATTAAATTCCAATTTTAAAAAACTGTTACCCTAGTATATGATGTTATATAGAATTTTCTGAAAATAACATTTGTAAAGGTTGGGGAAAAAAAATAGGTACAAATAATTTACCTAAGATCAAAAGCATGCCAAAGACCAAAGACCAAAACATCTTTCTCTGAAAGACATTATTTGGGGAAAACTCAAAACATCTGGATTAGATTATAAAATACAGGAGTAGAAAGAGTAGTGGTTGTCGAGACATCAGCTTTTATATCTCTAGAATTTTATAATTGCACTGTCTCTATTTCTTTAATGACCAAACCAAACCAAACCCTCTGTTTTTACTATTTATGTTTTATTCTGTTGCCAGGGGTGGGGTGGTTGGGCGAGGTTGAGAGGACATGTTACAAATGATACTAAAGGAGGCCCAGGTGATTTCTTTCTTTACCTTTCATATCTCAAGTCCCTGGCCATTCAATTTAGTTCCTGAGGTGCTGACAGCTGGTAATATGTTAAACTGCAATACACTTTTTGTAAGTTATTGATATTTCCTAACTGAAGTTTAAAGGTGTGACTTGGCTTAGGTGAAAATGTGCCAAGGTCTTGGGTCTCCTGTGTCTCGTTCAGGTTTGTTCCAGGAACATTCTGCCAGGAGCTAGAAACCACTTTGCTGCCTGGTCCTCCCAAGTCAAATGAATCTCAATTATATATTACTTGCAGGACTGTTCTGCATAGACCAACAGAGAGACCAAACAGTGATTCTTTTTGGAGGGGGCTATTTACATTTGAGTTACAAAAGCTGTTGAGTCTAAGAGAGCTAAAATATCTACTTCTGCAAAATTAATAGCTGCTTATATTTTAGAAAATTGTCCTAATTTATTTTAGCAAAAACCCATTAGGAAAAAAAAAGTCAATAGATTTGGAACTAGATAGTCAGGTGACGGTTGCACAACATTGTGGATATACGAAATGTTGCTGAGGGCAAATTTTATGTTATGTGTATTTCACCACAATAAAAAAAAGTCAATAGAAAAAGTTTATCTTCGTCTAGTGGCTAAGAATGTTGATGCTGATTATTATCACTGTAGCCGTGTGGTTCCTAAAGAGGTAGGGGGAGAAGTGAGGCATGGGGTAATAGTCTAAACCCAGAAAAATTTATTGCTGGCACTAAATTTTATCTATGGCAAGTAGCAAATAATTTGAATATTCTTCTTAATAAAGTACTTTTTTAACAATGAGGATTTTTTTTTTTTGGCTTATTTGTTTGAGATAGGGTCTTACTCTGTCACCCAGGCTGGAGTGCAGAGGAGTGATCACAGTTAACCTCAAACTCCTGGGCTCAAGCGATCCTCCCGCCTCAGCTTCTCAAGTAGCTGGGACTACAGGTGTGAGCCACTGTGCCCGGCCAGCAATAAGGACTTAACATCTGTGGTGGTAACTATTTGTAACAAAACAAAACACAAATGGCTCAAGGTCCATCATTTATAGTAAATTCTCATTTTAGGGAGATAAAAAAAGAAACGGCACATACAATAAGATTGGCCACCAGTATCTCTGTGGTTGCGTACTCCCAACATATGTATAGTAACATTCATGAAGTGATTAAAAACTTTGTTCCTTTGGGTAAAACAGACATCAATTAAAAGACAAAAGTTAAGTAAAGATAGAAAATAATGGTAGTTTACAAGTTGAGAGTGAGTAAACACATACGTATTGACAGAAACATAATAAAGGAGAATTTGTTAATATAATCATATATGAAAATTTCTGAGTTCTAGTATTTGGGATTTATTCCTTTCTCTTGTGAATGTTAAGGATATACTATTATGTACTTTATTCAATACAGCAAAATTCATGTGCCGAAACCCATGGATTGTCATTGTAAAATAATGTTTTCAATTAAAGACATATTTATTGAGCAACTACTGTTTGCAAAGCATTGTGCTGGTTGTTGCAGAAGAATATGGAGATTAGTAAGGTGCAGACTTTGTCTTCAAGGAACTAGAAATATTATAGGCAGAAAAGACAGATGCTCAAAGGACAATGATACTCTAACCAAAGGGGACTGATGAATGCTGAGAGTGAAAGTGATGTGGAAAGGAGATGGAAAGAGAGCCAGCAAGAGTAGCTCTTGGTTGTTTAGGATGAGAGGGGATGCATAAAAGAGGTGGTGTTTGAAGAATAGGTAAGAATTTGGTAAACTGAGAAAGCATTTTAGATAGCATAACTGAAATGATAAGACAAAGGTATAGAATGGAAAGCACCCAGGTGCTGAGAAAATGTCTACAATTTTAGTTTGGCTGGGAGTAGGAGATTGATGAGAGTTAAGATTAGAAATGTAGGTTGGTCTTAAATGTCAGGGCTGGGAATGTTGTATTTAGTTCAGAAGGCACTGGGAAGGCACTGGAGGTTTCTTTTTATTTTATTTTATTTTTTTCCAGCATATTATTGGGGTATAAATGTTAAGGTTACATATATTGCCCTTGCTTCCCCTCCCCCCTCAAGTCAGAGCTTCAAGCGTGTCCATCCCCCAGTTGGTGCACATCACATGGCACTGGAGGTTTCTGAGGAGACAAGAAAATGATCCGAGTTGTGCTTCCCTGACAGCGAGGACTGAACCGGATTGTTTGGGAAGAGTCCTGCAGAGAGAAGGTGACAGAGTGCCCTGTGAGGGACAGAGAGCAGAAGGAGCAAGGACCTGGGCCAGGCTGTGGAAGCAAGAACAAGAAAAGAGGCAGAATCTACCTGATTTGACAACTAACTGGGTGCAGGAGGAATAAAGAACATTCTGGCGAGATGGCAACTTGGGTGTGTCTGAGCGTCCCTCCAGGGCACACCCCTCTCCTGAGCTGGAGCCTGCTGGAGTCGGCAGACAGGTGTGCAGCGGGAGGGTATAAGGATAGCCCTGTCTCTGGCTGATTTTGCTAGAGAGGGTTGATGCAGAATTTCTCTCCTGTGAGCTTCACAACAGCCTGAAGTCAGCGAGAAGAGCCCTGGTGAGGTAAAGAAAGTCAATTGAGTCTTTGTCCGCAGAGATGGGCGTGTTGGCAGTGGTGCTGTGAAGAGAAGGAGGGACTGCTGGTTTCCAGTCATAAGAAAACTGAAAATCAGCAACTCTTATTCTATCCATGAGAGAATTGAGTCACAGGACAAACCATTGACTCTCAAATCAGAGAGGCAGGTGTAGACAAATCATAGCTTACTGGGACAGAAGCCCAGGAGCAGAAGCCTCTGTGGGAACAAGTGGTGGGTCCCTTTTGGCTTTCAATAAAATTTACAAGGCATACTAAAAGACAAAACACACAGTCTGAAAAGACAAGGCAAGTGTCAGGACCAGACTCAGATATGGCAGAAATGTTGAAATTATCCGACTAGAAACTTAAAATGACAAATTTGCTAAGGGCTCTAATCGAAACAGTGAAAAACATGCAAGAACAGATGGGTAATGTAAGCACAAAGAGAGAAACTCTAGGAATTGAAAGGAAGGACTAGCAATGAAAAACACTATAACAGAAATAAAGGATGCCTTTGATGGGCTCATAAATAGACTGGACATAACCAAGGAAAAAAGTCAGTGAGCTTGAAGAAAGGTCAATAGAAACTTCTAGGCTGGGCTCAGTGGCTCACGCCTATAATCCTAGCACTCTGGTAGGCCAAGGTGGGAGGATCCCTTGAGGTCAGGAGTTAGAGACCAGCCTGAGCAAGAGTGAGACCTTGTCTCTACCAAAAATAGAAAAAATTAGCTGGGCGTGGTGGTGTGTGCCTGTAGTCCCAGCTACTCTGGAGGCTGAGGCAAGAGGATGGCTTGAGCCCAGGAGTTTGAGGTTGTGGTGAGCTGTGATAACACCACTGGACTCTACCAAGAGTGACAAGGTAACTCTGTCAACTCTGTCTCAAAAAAAAAAAAAAAAAAAGAAAGAAAGAAAGAAAGAAAGAAAGAAAGAAAGAAAGAAAAGGAACTTCCCAAACCATGCAAAGAGAAAAAAGAATAAAAAAGACAGAACAGAGTATGTAAGAACTGTGGGATAATGGAAATACCAGAAGGAGAAGAGAGAAAGGAAGAGAAGAAATGTGTGAAGCCATGATGACTAAGAGTATTTCCCAAAATTAGTGATAGATACTAAATCACAGGACCAGGAAGCTCAGAGAGTACTAATAAGGACAAATATAAAAAAACTAGACCTAGGTATCTCATATTCAGACTGCAGAGGATCAAAGACAGAGAGAAAAATCTTGAAAAAAGCTGCATGGGATGGGGGAATACCTTGCCTATGGAGGATAAGAATAACATCAGACTTCTCTTCAGAAACCATGCAAGTGAGAGTGGAGTGAAATATTTAAAGTGTTGAAAGAAAAAGTCCATACCAAGCTAGAATTCTGTATCAGGTGAGATTATCCTTTAAAAGTAAAAGAGAAATATAGATTTTCTCAGACACACTTTGAAGGAATTTGTCACCAGTCAACCTGCCTTGCAGGAATTGTTAGAATAAATTCTTCAGAAAGAAGAAAATTGATACAGGTCAGAAAATCGAATGTATGTAAAGAAAGGAGCGTGTTAGAGAAGGAATAAATGAAGGTAAAATAAACAGAAGGGAGAGAGTGACACTGTATCAGGGAAGGATACAGGCCACACTCTCCACTTTCCCAAGGCACAGTGGTGTCCCTGAACAGGTGGGCTCCCACGGTCTCCACTTCCAGACTGGGCGAGTGCTCGGAGGACAGAGAGTACAGAGGCCTTGTGCTCCCAGTGCCTTGCCCGGGACTGAGCAACCACCGGGTCACCTGGGAAGATATGACTGCATCTGCCACCACTCAGGGAGTCCAGTAGATGAAGCTGAGTCACAAGGCACAGAAGAGAACAGCAGCACAACTGGGGGTGGTTGGGAGTCAGAGCCGGAGAGAACGCAACCAGGCGGACCCCTAATGAGACTGAGCTGCTGTAGAAGACAGAAATCAACACGAACAAAATAAGACGCTTGAAGAGATCCAAGTACGGTACCAAAAGGAGTTTCTGAGATGAAAAACCCATGATGTATTTAACATTAAACAATGGTAAGTAAATTAAAGGAGAAAATGGTCATTGAATAAGTATATGGATCTATGAGACCTGACACATGCACTAAAGGAATTCCAGAAGAAAAAAAATGGTAGAGACAGAGGGAGACAATAATTGAACACCAATAGAAGAAAATTTTCCTGAGCTGAAGAAATATATGAGCCTGCAGTTTGGTATAAATAAATGAATCCCGGGCAGGATGGATGTGGTGGGAAAATAAAGATTACATTCACTATATTCTGGTAAAATTCCTGACCTCTAGGGATAAAGAGAACATCTTATAAGTTTCCAGCTGGGAAGAGCAAACTGCTAAGGATGGACTCAGATTTTTCCATAGCCCCCTTCTGCCTTTGTGCTAGAAAATGGTGGCAATAACAGGCTTAGGCTGCTAAGAAGATGGGACTAAGACCAAGAATCCAATACCCAGTCAAGATATTAATTATTTGAGAGAATGGAAGAAGGATATTGGAGAATTTTCATGGATTTAAGACTATCTCACCCATTAGGATGACCATTTTGTCCTGATTTTCCTAGGACTTTGTCCATTTTAATACTGAAAATTCTACCACCTGGGAAACCCCTCAGTTTCAGGCGAAGGGGGACAGCTGTTTACCCTGACATATACTCCACATGAAGAAAACCAACACTGAGTGAAAAAAGAATAGAGAATTTGAGGTGGGGGTTCTCAATCAGGGGCAATGTTGCCCTCCTCTTCCCCTCAGAATTTGGCAATACTTTTGGTCGTCACATTGGCCTGATGAAAGGAGCCTTCTGCTACTGGCATTTAATGGGTAGAGGGCCAGGGATGCTGTTACACATCCTGTGATGTGCAAGCACAACCCTCACAAGGAGTTATTTTGCCCAAAAGGTCAGTAGTACCAAGGTTGAGAATCCCTGAGTTAGGGGAAGATAATGAGAAACGGAAAAAGTGGTAACATTCAAACCTCGCATATATTATATATTTATACATATCAAATGTAAGTAATTGTAAGTAGATAATGAAAGATTGTCTTGGAATGTGTAATGTAAGGGATTATAAAAGTTTCTTGCAATAGAAGAGACAAGCTGCAGAGAAATCCTAATAATGATGTAAGGTATGAAACTGTCTCCACAAAACTTGGTCTTTGGGGTAGTGACAGGAGGCCGATGAAGTAGACGAGGCATTCAAGTATTTTTAAAGTCTCAGTTTATGGGGTTGAGAATGGAAGCTCAGGGTAGGAGATATCTTAGAGAGGAAAATTATATATATCTTGTTTTCATATAATAGTGAAAAAATAGGCATGTTAATACCAGGAAAATGTTTTGCCAGGAAAAGGAGTTAATGGAATGGAAAAATACATCAGAACTCCTGTATTATTAAAAGGTTGAAAGGGATTGAGCTGCAACTTGATGAGACCTGCAAAAATAAGAGAAATGAGGCAGGTGTGCGAGGGGAGCAGTCTCCTGCCAGCCATAGTTTTGCCAACCATGGTTCTAAGACAGTCGAATAAAGTCATTCTTTTATTTCTGTGTACTATCCAGAGTCTAAAAATCCACAGCATTTTAATAAATTCGGGAGGATTTATTCAAGGTCCTTAATGAAATAGTACAACAATATTTATCACTTTTCCCATCTCATAAATCACTCGAATAGGTTTGTAGGGTAGTAATTGCTGGTTAATATTTTTCTCCTTCCCTAGACACGAACCTTCATGAGGGTAGAAGTTGTGTCTCTTCTCACTCATCATTGAATCCCCAAATGCCCTATGAATATTTATTGAACAAACAAATAAAAAACAGCCTCTCAATCTATGATTAGAAGATTAGATACAAGGAGAAAAAAGCGCCTAGCAACAAAATATTTGTGAAAAGTTCAGGCAGTTGTACATTTTACTGAGATTTATGAAAAAGAAACAAAGAAGAATGTAAGAATAAAATGCTTGGCATTACAAGCTAGTGAATGCTGACTTGAAAACTTGAAAAAGGGACCCAATTTGCATAACATAAAAGTTGTGAAAGAAACTTCCTGCCTAGACTGAGGTTGCCAGATATAGCAAATAAAAATATAGGACACTTAGTTAAGTCTGAATTTCAAGTGATCAATGAATAATTTTTTGCACAAGTATGTCCCAAATATTACATGGAACATACTTATACTAAAAAAAATATTTATGGTTTATCTGAAATTCAAATTTAATCCGTGTCTTGTATTTTATCGGGCAACCCTACCCTATATGTAACAACAATATTTTCTAAACAGCTAAAGAAGATTATTCAGGAAAAGGGTCACGTTTTTCAAGTTGGCATTTAAAACATATTCAAATATAACATCTAATAAATTGTTAGCAGCAAACATCTAGAATTTTTAATTCCTGGGCCCTTTTAATTATGTTTTATTTTCTCTCTAATTCTGTATTTTCTAAGAGGCCTTGATCCTGCCTTCTGTGAGGTCAGTAGTCTGTTCACCAGAACACTCAGTTCTTGGTGTATTCTGACCAAAGAATGACCAGACACACTGAAAGTAAGGTAAGCACACGTGAAGTTTATTGAGCAAAGTAAGATACATTGTCCACACTCGGCGAACGGATCCCCTGTCGTAACAGGAGAGACATGATTATGGTCTGGGGTCCTGTTTTATATCGCCTAGGCTGGGCCCTCCTTGTGGTTCAAATGTCCATCTAACCACTCTGATGCACAGTTGGGAGTTACATCACCTGAGTCTTACTGCACATGCGGATCTCCCATGAGCCTCTCTGAAAGCCCATGGCAGGAGGTAAACCACAATGTCGATTTAAGCTAATGACATGGTAATTAGCTCTAGGTTGCTCTAGGTCACCTTCCAGTCCCTGTTGTGACTGCGCTGCGTGGCCCATGGGCCGGGGAATCCTCTGCACTCTTTTGCAGTTGGCGCTGAGTTCCGACTGGCAGATTGGCAGGGCGTTCCCTCCTCCCTCATTGTGGCAATGGCCTGGGGTGCTGGCCGTTGTCCCCAAGACAGCTCGAGGTCCCTCACTATCTACCTAACACTTCCAAGGTTATTTTCGGGAACATAACCTCCGAGGTTGTCAAGGAAGAGCTGTAATCATAACAGTAAAGACAAATTGTTCTTGTGTGGTACTGTCACTTCTGTATCTGCCAAATGCCTGCCACGGAGAAGCAGGTAATACTATCCCCGTTTCATAAGCAAGGTCAAAAGTTGTTGTGTGTGCAGGACAGTGGCCGTACTGGTCTGACGTGGAGGAGAAGCGGCACAGGCAGAGGGTGGGACAGGACAGATGTCCACGAGCCCCAGGGGCTGAGCCTGTGCAGGCTGGTCTGGGAGGGAGAAACCAGCGGAGGCAGGTGGGTTTTGCCGCCCATCACGAGGCTGTTCTCTTCCACGTGAATAATGAGCTAAACACACGTCAAAAGATATTACATTGGGATATTCGCCCGAGGTACTAATGTGTAATGATACCAAATACCAACACGAGTTGAGAAACATACCCGAGATGCAACTTTTTAAGGAAATAACCAAGAAACAGTCACATAACTCCTGAGTCCTGCATCCTGGGGTTCCTCATTCAGAAAATGCATACAAAAGGGACAGTAGGGATTCGTGGGAAGTTTTGAACTTGATTTCCTTGATGGAAGCTATTCTGTAATTTCTTCAACCCCTCACCAAGAAGGAGAAGCAAAAGGTGTCGGCCCTGAAGCTCAGAGGGAAGACCTTCCAGCACGTACAGCCTGACCCTCACTCTGCAGCCCAGAGATGGAGAGGGAAGAGGCGGGGCCGGTGAGCTGCTCTAGGCCGGAACAGAGGGGAGTGAGTTGGGGCCACAGGGACATGCATGGTTCCTGCTGAACAGATGTGGGCACCAACAGAATCCGCCTGCAGTGGACCGCTGGGAACCCAGGGAGAAACGTTGGGGCAAAATATGTGGCCTAGCATTCAGGTGTCACCTCTGGCTTCTCAAAGGACTCTCAAAAGGATCCATGAGGGAGTCAGTTCTAGAATTTGCTGTGTCCACAGAGCCCAAAGCCAGCTTCTGGTCTTTCCCATCAAGAGAGATCATTCTGTTTCCCCTTCTCTTCTCCTTCCTCGTGCTCTGACTCAACTCAGGAAGAGAATTTGGCAGGAGCTGCAGGGGCTGGTGGTGGAGGTGGGTGCAGAGAGGAGGAGCAGGCCTCAGGTGGGGATCTATGACATGCCTCGCTGGGGACGTTGAAAGTCAGATCTCAGGGCTGAACAGAGACTGAAGGCACAGAAGATGACTGTGGACATTTCTATTATGTAGGAGTGACCAGCAAAGCTGTGGGGCTTGCTGGCATTTTAATCTGGGGGTGGGTGGGGAAGGGATCCTCTATGAACTGATTTTGAAAGGACGGTGGGAGAATTTTTCAATTTTTCTTTTTTATGTTTACTAATGTATTATAAAGGCTCAGGAACGGCTAAATGGAAGAGACTCGCAGGACAAGGCATGGGTGGCGGGGAGCCGCAGGGCTTCCACGCCCTCTCTGGGTACACCACCCTCCCAGCACATAGGTGAGTTCACCAACCGGGCAGCTCCAGAATTTCTCAATTTTATCTTGAGTCCTAGTTTATAATCTACATTATAAAATTGCATATAATTAAAAAAATTTAAAAATTACACTAAAAAATATGTAATATATGTGTAAATTATTTAATGAGCCCCATAGACCCACCATTTGACTGAAGAAATAGAAAATTCCTAAAACCCTAAAGTTCCCTGTGGCCTTCCCCCATCCCAACTTTCTTCCTGCCCCAAGTCAATCAACATCCTGATATTTGGTTTATTTTCATTGCTTTCCTTCATTACTTATTTTTTTTTTTTTACAATTCTATTACATATGCTAGTATTCTGTAATGTGTTTTTTTTGCTTGACTTGAACTTTATTAAATGGTATCTAACTATATGTATGTATCTTTCTATGGCTTGCATATTTTACTCAATATTAAGTGACTAAGATTCATCCACACTAAAGCATGTAGTTATAATTTGTATCCACTGCTGTACATTGCTCCATTGTGTGAATATACAGCAATATAATTATTGATTTTACTATTAACAGATACTTGGATTATTAGCATTTTTATGTTATATACAACACTGTTTTAAACATGCTTCAAAGGGCTCGTATGCAAGGGTTTACTTAGGGCATATTCCCAGGAGTGAGATTGCTGGGTTTATGGTATCACTTTTTAATTTCTACCAAATCCTTTTCAAAGTAGTTGAATCAAATTTGGAGCCTCACATCCCATCCCAAGAATTCCCATTGTTTCACATTCCAAGCAGCCTTTGGTGTGGTCAGACTTTTAAAATACTTGTCAATCTAGTGAGTTTAATATGATATCTCATTGTGGTTCTAACTTGCATTTTTGTCATTACTAATGAGCTGTTTTTCATTGTCATAAATTAATCTATTTCTATAATTTAATCAAATTAGAATCGCAGAAATCAGATGGAAAGGCAGGATACATGGATCACTCTATTTTTCTGTAATTTATATTCCACCAAACAAATGGTTTACCAAAGTGTGTAACAAATTCTTATGAGACAAAGTCAACCCGATTTTGGGGTTAGCCAAAAATGGCACTGCAGGTTCAGGGACATATGTGGCCTCGTGATGTGGCTATTCTGCCATTACTGCCAGAGCAGATCTATGTGGTACCCTGCTGACCACACATTGGGAGTCACTACCTGGTTTATTTTTTTCCTGTAGATGAGTGAGTACATGGGAAATTTGAGGATGGTTTGATTGTTGCTTCTTTGGTGTTCAACTTGCCAGCAATGGGGACTCTAACTCAGGAAGTAAAGTCCTTGGTGTCATTACTTTCAAAAGAGGTTATTAAGACTCTCCCAGATGGGATGGGGGAGGAGGGGACAGATGTATTCACACCTAATGGGTGCGGTACGCACACTTGAAGCTCTGACTCAGGTCGGGCAAAGGCAATATATGTAAACTAGATATTTGTACCCCTGTAATATGCTGAAATAAAAGCACAATAAAAAAATGTAAAAACAAAGAATCTCCCAGGAAGCGGGTTCTAGGATGTTATTTACCATCCTGATACTAGTTTGTTTTCCCATGACAAAGTTCTCTCTAATACCTCCTGCTGTTATTTGAGCACCTGCCTTGTGTTTTTGATTATTCTCAAGTTGTCGTCATCATCCTCTGGGCAGCACAGTTTTATTTTTTAGCATTCATTTTGACTTTTTCTTGTAAGGAGATATATCACAGTTGAAAGGTCTTTCAGATAATATCATGTTCTAGTGTATAACTCGAGATTTAAAGAACTGACATGCCTTAAACACACTTTCAAGAACTTTCAATTATTGTGTTCTGTGTACATAGTGCTTTATAACACAGTCAAGTCCATCCTTTAGAAGTCACATTGACTTCCCTTTATTAATTATCCTGTCCATGCTATCTGGTGCTGAATAATGGCCCATAAGGTTCTTGAGAATATTATACCGGCAGAAACACTGCCTACTTGCATTGAAAATGAAGGAGAGAGGACAGAATGAAAGAATGCTGTTGGACTCCCAAAATTCTACAGGCAGGAAAGATGCTGATAAAATGACTCAGCTGCAAACACGTGCTACTTGTTAAGCGACGGGTAACTCTGAGTGTGGAGCTGTAGTCCAAGGGCTACAGAGAATCATTCCCAGGCCCTGAAATGTAATGGAGTTTGCCTGGCTGCATTTGGAAAGTGGTTGGGACCACAGACTCCTTTTTTCCTTTCATTTTAACTCATTTTGAAAAGCAACGTCTATAACTGTTATCCTATGCTTATCCCATCATTGCTTTTTGGGGCATATAACATGATTTCCAATTTCGCAGGTTCACAGACTGAGAAGGGTTGTCTCCCAGGATGTATATGTGCAGAGATTCATCCATACCAGATTTAGATGATGAGAATTGGGACTTTTTAGCTGATGAGAAAAATGAGATTTTGGACTTGAAGCATTAATGGGTTAAGACTTTTAGGGACCTTGGGATGGAGGAAGAATGTATTTTGCTTGTGGGATGTGAATATTTAAGGGGCAGAGAGTACACTGTGGCAGGCTGTATAATGACCCTCCAAATATGTTCACATCCTAATCCCTGGAATCTGTGATTATTACCTTACAAGGCAAAGGGACTTTGCAGATGTGACTAAGTTAAGGACTTTGGCATGGGCAGATTGTCCTGGATTATCCAGGTGGGCATGATGTAATCACAGTGGCCCTTATAAGAGGAAGTAGGAGGAGGCAGAGACAGAGGAGAAGGTCATTCGACTCAGAGATTGAAGTGATGTGGCCAGGAGCCAAGGAATGCCAGCAGCTGCTAGAAGGTGAAAGAGGCAAAAGCAGATTCTCTCCTGGAGCCTTCAGAAATAGCCAGTTCTGTGACACCTTGATTTTAGCCCTAGAAGACTCATTTTGCTCTTCTGACCTCTAGAACTATAAGACAACACATTTGCACTGAGTTAAGCCACCGAGCTTGTGGGGATTTGTTATAGCAGCAACAGGAAACTAATTCCATTACCTATTGTCCCTGGGTCCTGCAACGTTCTTATAGGCTCAAGAGCAGTAGCTAGAGCACTTATATGAAAATGAATGAGGGAGTAGATTTTTTTTCCTAGGTGGACTATTTTATTATAACTGGTGAAGTTTACTTTTCTGAAACAAAATAATGTCTTTATACAAACTACAAAGAAGAACCTGAGTTACTTAAAGGCCTTTATAAAACAAATGTCCTCTAATTTAGCAGATACTACCTGGAATACAATACTTCAGCTTTTACTAAAGATCTAAACTAACCTCACTAAAAAACACCTCTCTTTAGAAGACATAAGGCCTTTTAGGAAATAAACTAACAATGCCATATAAAATGACCTTTGACAAAATGGCAGGAAGATTACATTATTAATATTCTTATGAAATCTCGATAGGGAAAAATGCCATGGTTAAAACATGTGAGATGTGTCTTTGATGGAGGCGCTGATTATTTAGAACAAGTTTGGACAAATCTGGCAAGACATGAGTAAAATGTGTGAGCTTTCGATTTTAGGGAGTTCAGAAATTCTTTAGACTGTGGTCTTCAACCTCACATTTATTTTCTTTTGTTTGATTGATCAGAGATGTCAAGCATACACCATTTAACTCATTTACATTTAATATAGGGATGTGGATTCTTTAATTGGAAAAGAATTGTTAATGGTTTCCATTTGAAAACTATATTTAGACATTGTAGTACCTTATGTGTAGAGGCAACTAATTTATGAGCTAGCTTTTTTCCCCTTAGCATTTGAGCTTTTTAATTAAT